>PVKS010002480.1:0-117641 GCA_004027875.1 Aplodontia rufa
CCCCTCTGGAAAGCCGTGTGGAGAATCCTCAAAAAACTAGGGATGAGCCCACTATACGACCCTGCTATTCCACTCCTGGGTATTTTTCCAGGGGATTTAGAATCAGCACATTATAGTGACACAGCAATATCTATGTTCACAGCAGCTCAATTTACTATTGCTAGATTATGGAAACAACCCAGATGTCCCTCGCTGGATGAATGGATCCAAAAACTGTGGTACATACATACCATGGAATTTTACATAGCAATTAGAAACAATGATATTGCAGCCTTTGAAGGTAAATGGATGGCTATGGAAGAAATTATGCTCAGTAATATCAGCTTAACCCAGAGAACCAAGGGTCAAATGTCTCCACTCATCTGTGGAGGCTGGATCTACACCCTGGCCATTGAGAAAGGTGGTCCATTATCATGTGTTAAATCCAGATAAGGTGTAATGTTACACAACATAATACTTTTTTAGAGATATTGTGGGAAGGGGAAGGGAGGGATAAGGGTGGGTAATTGGGGGGGCACTCCTGGGGGCAATTCTAATATCCAGAATCTATACACATTTTATATTATTTTGTTAAAATTGTTTATGGTTGTTCAATAATAAATTTCTCAATAAAAAAAAACAGAGTGCTTTGCAGACTTTAGCGTGTGTAATGTAGCACACCTGAAGTATGCCAACCTAGAGAGCATGCTGCAGCACTCTCTAACATTCTGACTCAGTAAAATAGAGTGGAGCCTGTTGCGTTATTTGCAGTACAAAGAAGCTCATAACTGATACCAATGCTGTTACTGCTTGGATTACACTTCTTGTACATTGACAACCTCTGCCCATCTTATTAAACCCCCTCTTTGGCTTTGAATTGGGCACTCAAGATGCAAAACAGTAGAGTTTTAAAAGAATTCCCTCTGGCAACAGAGGGAGTTTGCAGCAGGTCTAACTTCCTGGAGCTGCAAGGATAGTGGTGTGTTTTAGTCAACTTTTCTCTGCTGTGACTAAAAGACCTGACAAGAACAATTTTAGGGAGGAAAGTTTTATTTGGGGGGCTCACAGTTTCAGAGGTCACAGTCTGTAGACATTAGGATCCATTACTTGAGGCTTGAGGTGAGACAAGAACATGGTAGAAGAGTATGGTTGAGGAAAGTGGCTCCGAGCACTGCAATCAGGAAGTAGAGAGAGAGACTCCACTTGCCAGACACAAAATATGTATCCCCAAAGGAATGCCCCCAGTGACTCACCTCTTCCAGCCACACTCTACATGCCTTCAGTTAGCACCCAGTTAATCCATGTCAGGGTATTAATTCACTGATTGGGATAGGCTCTCATAACCCAATCAATTCACCTCTAAGCCTTCTTGCATTGTCCTACATATGAGCTTTTGGTGAACACCTACTATCCAAATCACAACATGATGGTACTGGCTATATCCCCCTTCATGGACCATTGATGTCAGAAGGACAAAAGAATAGGGGCAGAGATGTGGTAAGCAGAGGTGTCTTCACCAATCAGCCCTGTAGTATAGAACACAAGCCAGCTTCTCCAGTCCCCATGATGATTTTGAGCCACTGAATCATTTTTCTATGAAAAATCAATTAGACTATATTGTATAGAAATAAGAGCTTCCACCAAGATAACAGCTATCAAAATAATAAGGACAAAACCTTTGAGATCTGTTCCTCATGGTATCTGGCACAACACCATGCACTCAACAGATGTGAATAGTGTTAGAATTTTAATTTGCTATTATTATTATCATTATTATTATTATTATTACCTACAAAATAAACAGATCTTGAAAATAATCCTTTCATTATATATCTTTAGTTGCAAAAGTCCCTCCAAATCTATTGTCTCCACTCATCTGTGGAGGTTGGGACTAGACCCTGACCAGTGAGAAAGTTGGTCTATTATCATGTGTTAAATCCAGATAAGATGTAATGCTTTACAACATAATCCTTTTTTAGAGATATTGTGGGAAGGGGAAGGGAGGGATAAGGTGGGTAATTGGGGGGGCACTCCTGGGGGTAATTGTAATATCCAGAATCTATACACATTTTATATTATTTTGTTAAAAACTTGTATGGTTGTTCAAAAATAAAAAATAAATAAAAATTTAAAAAGTCCCTCCAAAGACATAAATATATGCATAAGAAAAAGATGGATTTAATCATACAGCTCCCTCTCCACCAACACTCACCAACTCTCCCACCTGTCAGGGTCTTTGGTCAGAATGAGTAAAAAGAGAGAAAATTGGAGCAGAGCAATGCTAATGATTTGGCATCTAACTTAAAGGTTATGATCAGTTACATACAAAAGGAAAAAATGTTGTCTATATCCTAAACAGACATTCTAAGAGGAATATCCTAATGAATGTGTAAGGAAAATAAACAAAGTACAGCGATCAGCTGCTTTGGTGATTATCTTTAAAGAATATGTCCTGGCAGGATTGTGTGGAGGAAAGCACACCGGATTTATGCGATCAGCTCTGGACTACTTTATATCCTGGTTCCACAGCCAACCATCCATGTAAACAGAACAAATGCATTAATTATTGAGACTGAGTATCCTCATTTCATAGGATAAGAATCATCACCTACCCTACCTTGCTTCCAGATTATTGTCAGGATCAAAATGTATTCATGTTATTGATCTCCTAATAAATAAATCCCTAGCTTATGATATCATTGAGAGAGTAATAACAGCAGTTATAGCAATAGCTAATTTTATTCAATCCTTGGTATACAGTATTCAAAGCACAAGTATCTCATTTAATTTTCAACAAAAAAAATCCTGATTATTTTCCCAACTGATATGAACTTAGGCCTAGAGTAGCTTTCCTAAGGTCACACATCTTCTGAGATTCTGAGGTCAAAACCTTCATTCTTATCACTGTCACTCCTTGAGAGACAAGTCTGAAAGCATATATAAGGAAAGGAACAGGGGGAGATGATTAGATAAACCAGGGACACTGTAATAATTTGAATTACATGTCTCTAAAAGATACGTTCAGGGGCTGGAGTGGTGACTCAGCGGTTAGGGTGCTTGCCCAGCATGAGCGAGTAAGCAAGTTTGAACCCCAGCACCATGTACACAAAGAAGTCTCGGAGTCATGAAGGCCACATGAAAAACTAAATAAAAATTATTTCTCTCTTTCCCTCTCTCTCTCTCTCTTAAAAAAAAAAAAAAACATATGTTCAGGGGCTGGAGCAGTTGGCTCAGTGGTTAAGCACTTGCCTGGCATGTGCGAGGATGCAGGTTCAAACCCCAGCACTATGTACACAACAAAGTGTTGAAGCAATGAAAGACACATGAAAAACTAAATAAAATTGATTCTCTTTCTTTCTCTCTCCCTCATTGTTCCTCTCTTTAAAAATTAAAAAAAAAATATGTTGAAGGGTTGGAGCAGTGGATCAGCAGTTGGAGCGCTTGCCTGACATGCACAAAGACCTGGGATCAAACCCCAGCACTACATATACAACTAAGTGTTAGAGAAACAAAAACCAGATGAATAAATAAAATTTATTTCCTCCTCTCCCTCCCTCTCTCTCTCTCTCAAAAAAAATATGTTGCACTACTAAGCCACAGGACCTCAAGATGGGACCTTATTTGGATATAGTCTTTACAGACATAACCAAGTTGAGATGAGTTCATGAGGTAGGCTCTAATCCAATGCACTTGTGTCCTTGTGAAAAAGAGAAATTTGAATGTAGACATACAAGGAGAACAGCTCGGGACAACAGAAGCAGAAACCCAGGTGAGGCAGCGCAAAGAAAGGAATGCCAAAGATTGCCCACCACCAGCACAAGCTCAGAAGGGGCAAAGAAGTACTGGAAGATGCAAGGAAGACTGCCCAGCGTCTCAGAGGAAGCATGGCCCTGCCAACACGTTGATCTTGAACTCTGGGCCCCCAGAACTGTAAGAAAATTAATTTTTGGTTTGGGGGGTAGGTGTTATAGCTCAGTGGTAGAACACCTGCCTAGCATGAATGAGGCTGTAGGTTCAAGCTCCAGCACAGCAAGAGAAAAATAGTTTTTTATGCCACCCAGTTTATAGTACTTTGTTAAGCAGCTCTAGGGAACTAATTCAGTGTAGTGAGTTTAAAGGTTTTATTGGGCATCCAAAAGATAGGGGGGAAAGATTAATACTAGAAGTGATTTTGAAATCACAAACATATGGGAGAAAATTGTCAAATGTAGCAAGAAAAAAAAAGGGGGTCTGGAAAAATGCTCACTGGATTTAACAATTAGGAGGGAGAATATAAGTGATTTTAAGGAAATAAGTCCAGTAAGCATACAGTGGACTGAGTTGTAAATGCAATGTATTCCTCCTATGCTAATAGGATTTTAAAATAACAAATGTAAACTGCCCTTTCATTAAGTTCAGAAGATGACAGCAGGGAATGGAAAGCTGGGAAAGTGTATATGGGATCATACATACTCTGAAAAACACAGATACTACCCAGAGTGCTTTCTCAAATCAGCTCTTACAGAACAGCCTGTATTCATTTTCTACTAATGTGTAACAAACTAGCACAAACCTAACAGGTTAAAACATATTTATTATCTCCCAGTTTCCATGGGTTAGGAGGCCAAATGCAGCTTAGCTGGGCACTCACCTCTCAGGATCTTACAAGGTGGCAGTCCAGGTATCCCCTGGAACTTCAGTCCCCGCGGCAGCTCAAGGTCCTTTTCCCTGCTCATTTGAAAGAATTCACTTCCTTGTAGTTATAGAACTCTTCCTGGTTTACTTCCTTGAAGCTATCCGAAGCGTCTGCAGTTACTTGCCATCTCTTTTAAGGGCTTGCCTGATTAGACCAAGCACAGTCAAAAATCTGCCTTTTAATTAACTCAGGCTGAGCTCATTAGAGACTTTAGTAATACCCAAAAATTCATTTTCCATTATAAGTTAACACAATCATGGAAGTAATATCCTGTCATACCCACAGGTCCTACCTAGCTATAATCAAGAGTAGGAATATCCCACTAGGGAGCAGGAATCTGGAGAATCATTCTAGATTTCTGCCTTTGTGTTTATCTAAATTTAAAGCCTAAACACTAAACATAAACAAAACTGATTTAACCACACTACAGATATTTTGGTGAGCTCTTGAACAAGAATGCCTAGGTTCTCATGCCAACTTCGTCACTTATTAGTGTAACTTGCAGCAAGTTAATGAACTCAAGTGCTCCACCTATAAATTGGGAGAGTAGTAGTTCCTACTACTATCACAGGCCTGCTGTAATGACTGAATCAGCTGATAGATCAACAGCTCTTAAATTCTATCTAACACATAGTAAAGTGCTATATTAGTGTTACCTATTATGGCTTTCTCTGTCTGGCAGAACCTTAGCAAAATGAGCTAAATGTGCGATCAGGGAAACAAAGATGCAGACAGATAGCCTCAGATTTTTCTTATTGTATATCATTGACCACAACTTAGAACTGGAAATATGATAGACATAGCTCTGTGCATGAAAATCCATACTCCAGGGTTGGAGCAGTGGTTCGGCAGTTTCGGCGCTTGCCTGGCATGCACGAGTACACGGGTTCAAACCCTAGCACCCATGTACACAACTAAATATCAGAGCAACAAAAGCCATGTGAAAAACTCAATAAAAATTGACTCTCTCTCTGTCTCTCTCTCTCTCTCTCTCTCTCTCTCTCTTTCTCTCTTACTGTCCTTCTCTCTTTTAAAAAAAACCCATACTCCATGAAAGAATGAAGCATCATCCTATTATGTATCATGTGGAGGATAATACCAAAAAAATGGATGACATTAATATAAAATATCTGTCACACCTAAAAATCATGCATACTCATTTCAAAAATCTGACTTATGGGGGCAAATATATATGAAAATAATACACATGGTGTAATAGTTAACATTTTCCAAATAGTAAATGTATACTAAGTAATGTACTAGAAATTTGTCTCTAAAGACTCCTGTTAAATGATATCCAGTGTAATTACATTAACTTTTCCACTCAACTGCACTCAAAATAAAATATTGATACTAGAATCACAGAATATGAGAACTGGAAAGGATTTTCTAAATCAAGTATTTTATTTATGAAAAAACTGAAATAATGTGCTTGCTCACAGTCACTTGGTATTTAGGGGCAGAGCCCAGATTAAATTCCAAATTTTCTGATTCCCAGTCCCGAGGTAATTCCACTACATTGATCATTCTATGGCAAAATATAAAGTAAATATAAAAATCTCAATATGTGTATTAAACATTAATATTTCTTCTTGGATAATTGAACCCTTTATCATATTGTCTCTCTTTCTTCCTTAAAATTATCCTTGCCCAAAAGTCAACTTTGTCTGAAACCAATATAGGTACTCCAGCTTTCAATTAATTAGTGTTAACTTGGTATATCTTATTCCATACTTTAACTTTTAATTTATTTTTATATATCAAGTGAGTTTCTTATAAACAATAATTGGGTCTTCTTTTTAATTAACTTTTGTAATTGCATATTTAAAGCATTCACAGTTAAGGTGATAAAAAGCACTTTTTTTGTAATAGCATGGAAAGAATCTAGGAGTGCTTTACCACTGAGTTATACCTCCAGCCCTTTTTAATTTTTATTTCAAGACAGGGTCCTGCTAAATTGCTAAGACAAACCTCAAATTTGTGAACCTCCTGCCTAAGCCTCTCAGGTTGCTGTGTAGAGGGATATGACACCACTGCCTGGTAAATATACCTTAATCTTAAAGTGATTAGATAAAATGACTTATAGTGATTTCTACTGTATTTGTAACTATTTTCTACTCATTGCCCTTATTTCTTTTTTGCCTTTATCTCTTTTCCTACCTTCTGTTTTTTATTCCTTTAATCTGCTTTTATTTATTTATTTTAATTAAGGAGTTGAGTTCTACAATTATTATTATTTTTAACGTATAATTTAAGATGAATCAAAAGCACACTAGGCTTGGGAAGAAAACCACCATCACAACACAACACCATTTCCACTAAACTCGGGAACAAGACAAGGCTGTCCACTCTCACCACTTTTATTAAATATTATTCTTGAGACCCTAGTCAGAGCAATAAGGCACGAGAAGGAAATCAAAAAGATAATAATAGAAAGAGAGGAAGTCGAACTCTCCCTTGTTGCTGATGATATGATCCTGTATCCGGAAGTTCCAAAAAGTTCTACCAGAAAACTGCTTGAACTTATAAAAAGATTTAGCAAAGTGGCAGGTTACAAGATCAATACCCATAAATCAATAGCTTTCCTATACATTAATAGGGTAGAAGAAGAAATCAGGAAATCAGTCCCAGCCCCATTCACAATATCCTTGAAAAGAATAAAATACTTTGGAATTAACCTAACAAGGGAAGTCAAAGACATCTACAATGAAAATTATCAGACAGGGTAGAATGAAATCCAAGATGGCCTAAGAAGATGGAAGATGTTCCCTGCTCTTGGTTAGGCAGAATTAATATAATTAAAATGGCCATTCAGCCAAAAGCTGTACATGGACTCAATGCAATCCCCATCAAGATACGAATAACATTCTTTACACATATGGAAAAAGCAATTCTCAAATTCATTTGGAACAATAAGAAACCCAGAATAGCCAAAACATTACTAAGCAAGAGAGACAAAACAGAGGGTTTTGCTATACCAAATCTAAAACTATACTATAGAGATCTAGTAACAAAAACAGCATGGTACTGGTATCAAGATACGACTGAAGACCAATGGAATAGAATAGAAGACCCTGAAACAAACCCTCAAATATTTAAGCATCTGAACTTTCACAAAGGGGGACAAAATATAACATGGAGGAGAGACAGCCTTTTCAAAAAATGGTGCTGAACAAACTGGACAGCCACTTGCACAAAGTTGAAATTTGACTCTTATCTTTCTCCTTGCATAAAAAATAAAATCAAAATGGATCAAGGAACTAGGAATTAAACCAGCTACCTTGCAACTGCTGGAAGACAAATTAGGACCAACACTCCAGCATTTGGGAGTAGGCAAAGACTTTCTCAACATTGTCCAGTCCCAGCCGGCAGGAACCGGACCGCTTTCTTTCAGCTGTTGACTGGGAATGAAGTAGACCCATCCGGCCCTGGGTTCTCCAAGCGCTTCACTTTTCCCTTTACCTCGACTAAAGGCCTCCAAGCGCTTCCACCTTCTCTCTTTCGGAGGCAAGGCGTTAAAACATTGCAGTTAGAGGCAAGGCTATTCACATTTTCTCTCTTTAGAGTCCCTGTTTCTACTGCCGCACTAGAGTCCGTATTTCTACCACCGAGGCTTTTCTTCCTCTCTTACTACCTGCATGTTAAGTTTTCTTCTTCTGCCTCTGCTGCTGCTGCTGCTTTTCTGTCTCAGCTTCTTCTGCTGCTCTCCTGTCTCTGCCGCCGCCGCTTCTCTGACTAGTGGCTACTACTCTATTTTGTATCATTTCTGCCGCCTGCATGGGAAGCTCTCTTCTCACCAGTGTCATCTACTAGAGTCATCTACATCACACTAGAATCATCTTCATAGAGTCATCTTTATTCTGCCACCCGCATGGGAGGATCTTCTCTCACTAGCGTCATCTCTCTGTTAGAGCCATCTATCTTTCTCTCAAAAAATTAGCATTGAACCCACCATATGATCCTGCTATTCCTCTCCTGGGCATTTTTCCAAGGGATTTAGAATCAGCATATTACAGTGACACAGCGAAATCTATGTTCATAGCAAGCAGCTCAATTTACAATTATGGAAACAATCCAGATGTCCCTCAATGGATGAATGGATCCAAAAACTGTAGTATATATACATATATATACCATGGAGTTCTACTCAGCAATTAGAAACACTGATATTGCATTCTTTGAAGGTAAATAGATGGCTATGGAAGAAATCATGCTGAGTGAAGTTAGCATAACCCAGGGAGTCAAGAGTCGAATGTCTTCACCTGTCCGTGGAGGCTGGAGCTAGACCCTGGCCAGTGTCAAAAGTGGTCAACTCTCACATTAAACCCAGCAAAGGTGTAGAAACACGCAACCTAAGACATTCGTAGAGAAGTATCAGGAAGGATGGGGGAGGGGGCAAGCAGGGAGGGGTAAGGGTGGGAGAATAGGGTGGGATCTAGGGGGTAAATCTAATTTAAGAATATATACATATCATATTGTTTCATTGGATGCATTTTTGATTGTACAATACTAATTTTTAATATAAATAAATAAATAATTTTTTTTAATTAGAAACTTCTAGGGCTGGAGTGGTGGCTTGGTGTTTACAGCACTTGCCTAGCGTGAGCAAGTACACGAGTTCAAATCCCAGCACCACATACACAGCGAAGTCTCAGAGCAACAACAGCCATATGAAACACTAAATAAAAATTGTTTATCTCTTTCTATATCTCTCTCACACTGTCCCTGTCTCTAAAAAAACAAAAATTAAAAACTTCTAGCCACATACAGTGGCACACACCTGTAGTCCCAACAGCTCAGGAGGTTGAGGCAGGAGAATTGCAAGTTCAAACAACTTAGTGAGACCCTAAGCAACTTAGTGATTCTATCTCAAAATTTTTTTAAAAAAAGGACCGGGGATGTGGCTCATTAATTAAGCACCTCTAGGTTCAATCCCAGTGCCATTTTTTTTTTAATTTCTGCTTTGCAAATCACTATTAAGAGAATTGTGTTAGTCAGCTTTCCATTGCCATGACAGAATACCTAAGAAATTAAACCTAAAAGCAGGAAAGAAAGATTGACGTTTGTTCATGGTTTTAGAGGTTTCAGTCCACACTTGGCTGACTCCATTGTTTTGGGACTTGTGGCAAAGCAAAACATCATGATAGGAAGTGCAAGACAAAGCTTTTCACCTGGTGTTGGCCAGGAAGCAAAGAGAGAGGACAGGCTGGGATCTCAATATCCCCTATAAGGGCACCCCCCCCCAAAGACCTAACTTCCTTCCACTAGGTCCCACCACCTAAAAGTTCCACCAAATCCCAGCAGTGCCACAAACTGTTTACCAAGCCTTTAACACATGACTTTTGAGAGACATTTACAATCCAAACTAAAAATAAGAATGAAAGACAACCCACCTACTGGGAGAAAATCTTTTTAAAATATCTAACTGATAAAGGATTTGTATCCTAAATATACAAAGAACTCTTGGACCCAACAACAAGAAACAAATAACCTTGCTCATTTGTAAAATGGCAAAAGATCTGAACAGATCCCTTTTCAGAAATGTACAGACAGCAAATTAACAAATGAAAAGATGTTCCACATCTGCATATGTTAGTTTTTTACCTCTGTGACCAAAATACTTGACAAGAATAACTTAGAGGAGGAAAAGTTTATTTGGGAATTATGGTTTCAGAGGCTCAGTCCATGGTCAGCCAACTCCATTGCTCTGGGCCCAAGTGATACAGAATATCACGGTGGGAGAACATGATGGAGGAAAGCTGCTCAGCTCATCGAGCCAGAAAAGAGAGAGAGAGAGGCAAGGAGCCAGGGACAACAATGCCCCAAGAGCACACCCCACTGACCTACTTCCTCTTGCCATGCCCCACAGGCCTACAGTTACCACCTAGTATGGTAGTACTTTCAAACTGTTAATCCATCAAATGTATCAACCCACTGATTAAGTTACAGCTCTCATAATCTAATCATTCCATTTCTGAACATTTCTGCATTGTCTCACACATGAGCTTTGGGGGTGACACCTTACATCCAAACCAAAACAACATTATATATCAATAAGGAGATGAAAATTAAACTAACATTAAGATGCCATTACACAGGTATAGAATGACTAAAATCCAAATATAGACAGCAAGTGCTGGTGAGGATGTAGTACAACAGGAGCTTTCATTATTGTTGCTTGGGGTGCAAAATGGTACAACCAATTTGTAAGATATTTTGACAGTTTTTTATAAAACAAAAAAAAAAATTCCATATACTTGAGAAATCTTACTCTTCAGTATGTATCCAAATGATTTTAAAATGTATTTACACACAAAACTGGATTTCCATATGTAATGAAACTAGATACCTGTCTCTCAGCCTCCAGAAAAGTTAAATCAAAGAGGATCCAGGACTTAGGAATTAGATCAGAAACTTTGCATCTGCTAAAAGATAACATAGGGTCAACACTCCAACATATTGGTGCAGGCACCAACTTCTTTAACAAGACCCTGAAAGCTCAGGAAATAAAACCAAGAATCAACAAATGAGATGACATCAAATTTTAAGACTCTGCATAGCAAAGGAAATGATTTGGAGAGTGAAGGCGCTGGAGTGGTGGTTCAGCAGTTACGGTGCTTGTCCGGCATGCTCAAGTACATGGGTTCAAACCCCAGCACCCAAGTACACAACTAAGTGTCAGAGCAACGAAATCCATGTGAAAAACTCAATAAAAAGTAATTCTCTCTATCTCTCTCACTGTTCTTCTCTCTTAAAAGAAAAAAAAGTAGAGAATGAAGTAAAAGCCTACCGAATGGGAGCCACTCCTCTGACAGGGATTAATATCCAGAATATTTGAAGAGCTCAAAAAGCTCAATACCAACAAAAAAAATTAAGAAAGGGGCAAAAGAACTAAAAATACATTTCTCAAAAAGGAGAAATACAAATGGCCAAGCTTAAAAAAATGTTTAAGTTCCCTAGCAATCATGAAAGCACAAATCAAAACTACATTGAGATTTCCTCTCATTCAGTCAGAATGACAATTATCAAGAACACAAATAACAATAAATACTCGTGAGAATGTAGGGAGAAAAGTACACACATCCTAAGAAGGAAGACAGGTACAAATAGGTGGGACACAGGGGATTTTTAGGACAGTGAAATTATTCTGTATGTTACTATAATGCTGAATAAATATCATGCATTTGTCAAAAGTCATAGGACTAACAGTACAACACAAAGGGAGACCCTATGGACTTTAGTTAATAATAATACATCAATATTGCATCATTAATTATAACAAATTAATGCAGGATGTTAATGACAGGGGACACTGTGTGCAAGAAGAGGAAGCATATAGAAACGGTAGTTTCTGTGCAATTTTTCTATAATCCTGAAACTACTCTAAAAAAAAGTTTATTAAAATTTTTTAAATCTCTATACCGACAGTTCTCTAATATTCAGAGTCTCAGAGCAAAAGCAAAGTATAGTTGATATCTACATGAAATTTTCCAAGAGTATTTTTCACTAAATAGCCGTAAGCTTTTTTCTCAGACTCCAAGTAAATAAGCTGAGTTTAGGCTACAGCTTGTGATTCATCCTGGCCTATTTTCTACAAAGTAGAAAAATCTTCCCTGCCAGTTCCTTCACTGCATTACTTCTTTATGTCTTCTCATTCCCCAGAGCCTTCTACATCAGATATTTTAAAGCTTTTTCCAATCTGACATTTATTCCTTTATTATGATCATTATTATATTAGGTCATCCCCACTGCTTTTCAAAAACAAAACTGAGCTCATATTCTCAAGCCCTGGATTCCCCCGCACATCTCCAACTCTCATGATATCCCTGAATTTCATACTTTTTTATCTTTCTTGCTATCTTGCTATCATATCTTCCAGAAACTACTCCTGCTGTTCAAATCTTTTCTCCTTTCCTGAATTCTTCCTTTATTTCAGGGTCTCTCTAAAGAATCAGTTTATCAAACAAAGTTTCAGACACCCAACTTGGGTAACATATGACTAAGAATTTAAAACACCAGGAAAACAAAATATGATGAGATTAAGTGATTCTTAGCTTAACAATTTGAGTTGAGATATATATTAGTCAGAGTTCTCCAAAGAAATAGAACCAAAAGGGGAGAGAGAGAGAGTTGAGGAGATTTATAGTGAGAAATAGTTCACATGATTATGGATGATGAGAAGTCCCATGATATGCCATCTACAAGTTAGAAAACCAAGAAATCTGATGAGAATTCAGACAAATGGAGATATTACTATAAATCCCAAGGTCCAAAGACCTAAGAATGAGCAGCTTCACTGTCCAGAAGCAGAAGATGGATATCTGAGCTCAATAAGAGAGTGAATTTGTCCTTCTTCATTGCCATTCTATTTGATCCTTCAATGGGTTGGATGATGGCTACCATATTGGTAAGGGAAGATCTTCTGCTGATTCAAATGATAATCTCTTCTGAAGTCACGTCACAAAAACACCAAAAGAAAAAATAATGTTTTGCCAATTATCCGGGCATCCTTTAGCCCTGTCAGATTGATACATAAAATTAACCATTATGCATATACTATATAAACTTGGCAGTTGAAATTAGACTTCTGCATCTCAATTTAATACTCTTCCACTGGACAACATCATTGTCTTAAATGAGGAAAAGAATAATCATGCAATTGCCCTCCCAACACACAGCAGAGGGAGGAAAGATAGATCTCAGTAAGTGCTTAACCAATATCTTTACGTAATCACTGCTAGTATCCAGGAGCCAAAACTAAACCTTCTTGCCTGGAGCTACATATCCTACATATAAATTAAGTTGATAGATGATTTTAAAAGATAACCAAGAATGTGAGTGTAAGGGTAATTTGGAGAATGTTTGTATATCTCCATTACTACTATTATTCATTTACTTTTAAAACTAGAAAGGTGGAGAGCACCACAATTCAGAAATTGCTCCATAATAGTTCTGAAAAAAAAGAAAACACTAGTACCAAGTAATGTGGAGGACAAATACACTCAAGTTGTAGTTCAGGGTCATAGAAAGTTCAGGAATAATATTTGAGTCAAGCAAAGATAGTCAGATTGCTCCAAAACCACCTCATAAACTTCATAAGAAAGACTCGCAGACTTTATTGGGGCAATGAAATGAAATGCATGGGGAAAACCTGAACTTTGATCAATTTGGTATTAAAATTTGACACAGCTGCAGCCCAATTCTTTCAAGATGTGAATGTCATTTGTCATAGCAGACGCAGCTGTAAATTGCTTCATTTAGCTGGCAGCCACTAAACGAAATATTTTTTCCTCCCACTTAATTTACAAGACTACTATTTGGACCTCACTCATATAATCATATGCCCAACCATGGCATCCCCAATATCAAGTATTCTTTGTGGGATAATGCAATATAAAACAATACTGTGTTTGAATCTTTAAATTTTTTAAGTTCCACTATATTATTATTTCAGTTAGAAATATCTAAGTCATTTTTGAACCAACGATTCTGTTGCTATAGACAGAGATTACTTCACATATGTATATTTTGATCAAATCTAATTTATTTATGACTCTGACTTTCATGACTCCTTTTTGCTTACAAAGTATAATCAAGACATCTTACACAAATTTTCCAAGTGACTGTTCTCCAACTTTGTGAGCAAATCTAAGGGAACTGTTCTCAAAATGCTAGTGCCCTTCATGCCCCCATGTGTAACACATTGCTCTTCCCTTTATGCAGTTAGAAAGGGGCCTTGCCCACCTTGTGATCTAGTACCCATCATTCAAGACTTAAATTAACATAACTGCTCCCTCTACTTCCTAAAGAAGACCATTATTTCATCCTTCGTGTTACTCGATTAAAAATTATTCCTGGGCTGTTTTATTATGATTTGTACAAGATTGTCTTCTCTTGTAGATGTTAATTGTGGTTTCAGGAACAATGAAGAAGACGACTTCATGTATTTCCTCAGCATTTGGCCCAAACAGGAAATTACACACATATTTTTTTGTTGTTGTTCTTTAAATCTTTTTTTATCAATTGAGGAGTTGTGTTGTCATACAACCACAAATGCAGATGTAGTAACATGATGTGCCCTTGATCCTAATTCAGAATCACCCCCACATCACCCACCCTCCAGTCTATTGACTTTTCTATATTTCCTTGTATAACACATATAAATGTCTAGATGTATGTAAAAGATTATGCATTGTCCAGAATTAAATGATTGAATAAGTATTATTAGACTTCTCAGGTGATTAAAGAGTAAAAAACATTGTTGAGTCCCCCATCCTTTCTTATCATCCCTCCATTTCCCCTCCTTCCCACCATTTCCCTCCTCCTCCCCCATCCACCTATCTATGGTTCCCCTAGATAATGTGTTGCTTAGACTTTGATGAATCTAGTACATGGGTTTGACTGCCTTTCACTCAAGCCAGGGTTTTGTTCTAGCCTCCACAAAAAAAGGGAAAACATTTGACCATTGAGTCTCTGGAGCTGGGGTAGTTTCGTTCAGCATGATTTCTTCCATTGCCATTTATCTTCAAAGGCCATAATATCATTGTTTCTAATAGCTAAGAAGAACTCCATAGTGTGTGTGTGTGTGTGTGTGTGTGTGTGTGTGTGTGTGTATAATCACAGCTTTTGAGCCCATTTATCCAGTGAAGGGCATCAGGCTTAATTCCATAACATAGCTATTGTAAATTGACCTGCTATGAAATCAGATTTTGCATGTCAATTTAATGTGCTGATTCACACTCTTCTAGGAAAATACCCAGAAAAGGGATAGCTGGTATATGGTGGATCCATTCCTAAATTTGGGGGGAATCTCCACACTGCTTTCTGGAGAGGTTCTACCAGTCTTCAGTTCCAACAACGGTATGCTAGGGTTCCTATCTCCCCACAATCCTCCAGTACCTGTTACTGATTATATTCTTCATCTCTGCCAATCTGACTGGAATGAAGTGAAATCTTAATGTAGTTTTAATTTGCATTTCTCTGATTACTAGTGATTTAGAACACTTTCTCATGTATTCATTGGCTTGCTCTATTTCCTCTGTTGAGAAGTTTCTGTTTAGTTCTCTGGCCCACTTATTGATTATTTTGTTTGTGTTTTTGATGTTAAGGTTTTTGAGTTCTTTGTAAATTTTGAATATTATTTCCCTGTTGGAGGAATCATGGGTCATGATTATCTTCCATTTTGTAGGTTCTCTCTTGACAGTTTTAGCCAATTCTTTGCCTGAGTAAAACTTTTTATTTTCATGGCATCCGACAATAATTTTTTTAAGAGGGAGAGAGAGTATGAGAGAGAGAGAATAAATTTTATTTAGTTTTTCATCTGGGCTTTGTTTCTCCAACATTTAGTTGTGTGTGTGGTGCTGGGGTTTGAACCCAGGTTCTTGCACATGCCAGGAAAGCACTTCAAATGCTGAGCAACTGCTCCAGCCCCCCGCTTATTGATTCTTGATTTTAATTCTTTCACTTTAGGAGTCCTGTTCAGAAAGTAGTTGCCTACTGCCATACACTAGAGTGTTTCTCCTAATTTTTCTTCTAGCACTTGTATAGTACCTGGTTTAATTCCTAGTTCCTTGATCCATTTCGATTTGATTTTTGTGCAAGGTGAGACACACAGATCTAATTGCAACTTTCTGCAAGTGATGTCCAGTTTCTCCAGCACTGTTTTTTGAATAACCTATCTGTCCTCCATTTTATATTTTGACCCCTTTGTCAAAGATCACATGTTTAAAGATTTTTGGGTTTGTCTCAGAGTCCTGTATTCTATTCCATTGGTCTTCGCATCTATTTTGATCTGGTTTTTATTTTTCTGACACTTGGCTGTGTATGTGAGCTGGGGTTTGAACCCAGGTATTCACACACACCAGGCAAGCACTGTAAACGCTGAGCCACCACTTCAACTACTTCATGCCTATACTGAGACCAATACCATGTTGTTTTTGTTACTGCTCCACAGCTCTATAATATTATTTTAGATCTGGTATTGCAAAACCTTCTGTTTTGTCTTTCTTAGTAATGTTTTGGATTTGAGAGTGTTTTTCTATGTCTGTAAAGAATGACATTGGTGTCTTGATGGGGATTGCATTGAATCTGTATAGCACTTTTGGCAGAATGGCCATTTTAATTATATTAATTCTACCTATCCAAGAACATGAAACAGCTTTCCATCTTCTCAGGTCTTCTTCAGTTTCTGTCTTCAATGTTTGATAATTTTCATTGTAGAGGCCTTTTATTTCCCTTCTTAGATTAATTCCCACGTATTTTGTTCTTTTTGAGAATTTTGGGAATGGGACAGATTTCCTGATTTCTTCTTCCGCCCTATTATTGTTGGTCTATAGGAAAGCTATTGATTTATGGGTGTTGGTCTTTTAAGATGCCACTTTACTAAATCTGTTGATAAGCTCAAGCCATTTTCTGGTGAAGTTTTTGGGTCTTTCTGGTACAGGATCATGTCATAAGCAAAAAGGGATAATTTGACTTTTTCTCTTCCTATTCCTATCCCTTTGATTTCCTTCTCTTGCATGATTGCTCTGGCTAGAGAACTATATTGAATGAAAGTGGTGACACTGGGCAGTATTTTCATTTTTTTATAAATTAATAAATTTGGTTGTACAATCAAAAATGCTTCTAATGAAACAAGATAATATGTATATATTCTGAAAATTAGATTTAACCCTTAAAGCTCCCCCCTCAATTTTCCACCCATACCCCGCCTCCCCACACCCCTCTCTCCCATCCTTCCTGATACAACTCTCTGAATGCCCTAGGTTATGTGTTACTACACTTTTGCTGGGTCTAATACATAAGAGTTGAATGCCTTTCACACAGGCCTGGCTAGCTCCAGCCTCCACAGATGAGTGAAGACATTTGACCCTTGACTCTCCGGGTTAGGCTAACTTCACTCAGCATGATTTCTTTCATCGCCATCCATTTACCTTCAAAGAATGCAATATCAATGTTTCTAATTGCTGAGTAGAACTCCATGGTATATATGTATCACAGTTTTTGGATCCATTCATCCATTGAGGGGCATCTGGGTTGGTTCCATAATTTAGCTATTGTAAATTGAACTGCTATGAACATAGATTTTGCTGTGTCACTGTAATGTGCTGATTCTAAATCCCCTGGAAAAATGCCCAGGAGAGGAAGAGCTGGATCATATGGTGGGTTCAATGCTAATTTTTTGAGGATTCTCCACACTGCCTTCCAGAGGGGCTGTACTAGTCTTCAGTTACAGCAACAGTGTGCTAGTGTTCCTATCTCTCCATAACCCCTCCAGCATCTATTATTGATTATAGTCTTCATTTTTGCCAATCTGACTGGTGTGAGGTGAAATCTTATGTAGTTTTCATTTGCATTTCTCTGATTTCTAGTGATTTAGAGCACTTTCTCATGTATTCATTGGTTTGCTCAATGTCCTCTGTTGAGAAGGGGCTCTTTGGCCAATTTATTGATTAGGTTGTTAGTGTTTTTGAGGTTGAGATTTTTGAGGATTTTATAGATTCTGGATATGAGACCCCTGTCAGAACAATGACAGGCCACGATTCTCTCCCATTCTGTAGGAAGTCTCTTGACAATTTTGATCATTTCCTGGGACGTGAAAAAGCTTTTTAGCTTTACGACATCCCACTCACTGATTTTTGACTTTACTTCTTTCACTGTAGGAGACATGTTGAGAAAGTCTTTGCCTACTCCCAAATGCTGGAGTGTTGGTCCTAATTTGTCTTCCAGAAGTTGCAAGGTAGCTGGTTTAATTCCTAGTTCCTTGATCCATTTTGACTTTATTTTTTATGCAAGGAGAAAGATAAGAGTCAAAGTTCAACTTTCTGCAAGTGGCTGTCCAGTTTGTTCAGCACCATTTTTTGAAAAGGCTGTCTCTCCTCCATGTTATATTTTGTCACCCTTTGTGAAAGTTCAGATGCTTAAAGATTTGTGGGTTTCAGAGAACCAAGAGTCAAATGTGTTCACTCATCTGTGGAGGCTAGAGCTAGATCCTAGCCATTAAGAAAGGAGGTCTATTATCATGTTTTAAATCCGGATAAGGTGTAATGTCATACAACCTAAGGCATTTGTAGAGATGTATTGGGAAGGCAGGGGAATCCATGTAGGTAATTGGGGGGGTGCTCTTGGGAGTAAATCTAATTTTCAGAATTTATATATATTATATTATTTCATTAGATGCTTAGTTGATTTTTCAACAAATAAATTTCTGAATAAAAAAAGATTTGTGGGTTTGTTTCAGAGTCTTCTATTCTATTCTATTGGTCTTCATTCCTATCTTGAAACCAGTACCATGCTGTTTTTGTTACTAGATCTCTATAATATAGTTTTAGATCTGGTATAGCAAAACCACCCATTTTGTCTTTCTTGCTTAGTAATGTTTTGGCTATTCTGGGTTCCTTATTGTTTCAAATGAATTTGAGAATTGCTTTTTCCGTATCTGTAAAGAATGTCATTGGTATCTTGATGGGGACTGCATTGAATCTATATACAGCTTTTGGCTGAATGGCCATTTTAATTATTTTAATTCTGGGCAGTATTTTCTTGATCCTAAATTTAGTGGAAATTCAGGCTTTTTTCCATTTAGTATTATAATAGCTGAGGGTTTGTCATATATGGCCTTTACATAGTTAAGTTCCTTTCATCCCTATCTTCTCCAGAGTTCTGATCATAAATGGGTACTGGATTTTATCAAAGGCCTTTTCTGCATCAATTGAGGTGATCATATGACTTTTGTCCTTAATTTTGTTTAAGTGATAAATCACATTTATTGATTTGCATATGTTGAACCAGCCTTTCATACCTCAAATGAAGCCCACTTGATCGTGATGAATTATTTTCTTCATGTATTTTTCAATGTGGTACAGTAGAACCTTATTAAGGATTTTTACGTCTAAGTTCATGAGGGATATTGGTGTAAGAAAGTTTGGGCTGTAAGAAAGTTTACTTCTTTTAATGTGTCTTTGTTGGGTTTTGGTATCAGGGTTATGGTTACCCTATAAAAAATGTTGAGTTAGTTCCCTCCTTTCAATTTCTTGGAATAGGTTAATAGCAGAGGTGTTAGCTCCTTCTTATAGGTGTGGTAAAATTCAGCAGGGAATCCATCAAGTCCTGGGCTTTTCTTCTTTGAAAGGATTTTAATTGCTACATGGATTTCAGTGCCTGTTATTAAACTGTTTAGACTTTCAATAAAATCCTGCATCAATTTAGAAATATGGTATGTGTCTAGAAATTTGTCCATTTCTTCCAGATTATCTGATTTAGAGGAATACAGTTTTTCAAAACAGGTTCTGATAATCATTGGATTTCTTTGGGATCAGTGGTGATAGTGCCCTTTTCACTGATGATTTTGTTGATTTGCTTTATTTCCTTCCATCTTTTAGTGAGATTAGCTAAAGGTCAGTCCATTTTATGTAGTTTTTTGAAAAACCAGCTCTTTGTTTCATTGATTCTATTGTTTTCTTTTCAATTTCATTGGTCTGGTCTTAATTAATTCCTGCCTTCTGCTGACTTTTGAATTAGATTGTTCTTCTTATTTTAGGGATTTGAGTTGGAGCATAAGCTTATTTATTCAGGATCACTCCTGATTTTTAATATAGGCATTCAGTGCTATAAATTTTCCCCTTAAGAATGATTTCATGCTATCCCAGAGGTTTCATTATGTTGTGTCTTGATTATCATTCATTTCCAAGAATGACTTGATTTCTGCTCCCATATCTTCTTGGATCCATTCTTCATTTAGTAGGGTATTATTCAATACCCATGTATATGTATGCTTTGTGTTATAATATTTGTTGTTAATTACTAAGATCATAGTGTCATGCTCTTATAGGATACATGAAATAATATCTACTTTTTTATTTTGCTGAGATATTCTTTGTGAACTAGAGTATGATCTATTTTGGAGAAGGATCGATGTGCTTCTGAGAAGAAGATATACTCTGTCAATTTGGGGTGGAATATTCTGTAGATGTTGGTTAAGTCTGTTTGACTGATGGAGTTGGTTAGGCTGGAGATTTTTTTTTTTTTTTTGCTTTGATGATTTGTCTATTGGTGATAGAGGAGTATTAAAATCTCCCAGTATTATCATGTTGGAGTCCATAAATGGTTTTACATCATTGAGTATTTTTTCCACATGCTTGGGAGCACTGGTGTTTGGAGCGTAGCTATTTACTATGGTTATATCTTCCTGATGTATTTTTCCCTTTAGTATGATATAATGGCCTTCTTTATCTCCTCTGATTAAATTTTGGTTGAAATCTACTTTGCTGGATATAAGTATTGCAACTCCAGCTTGCTTTCTTGGGCTGTAAGCCTGGTAGATTTTTTTCCATCCTTTTACCCCCAGTCTGTAGATGTCATTGGCTGTAAGATGGGTTTTCTGTAAGCAGCATATTTTTGTATCCAATCTGTTAATCTGTCTTTTTTTCAGAGAGAGGGACATTGAGAGAGAGAGAAAGAATCAATTTTTATTTATTTTTTTCATGTGGTTTTTGTTGCTCCTACACTTCATTGTGTATGTGGTGCTGGAGTTCAAACCCATGTATTCGCACATGCCAGGAAAGTCCCGTAACTGCCAAGCTGCTACTCCAGCCCTAATTTATGTCTTTTGATTGCTGCTTTGAGACCATTCAAGTTCAGCATTAGGATAGTAATGCAGTTGTGGTTCATACTCATCGTGTTTCAGTAGTGAGTTCTGTGCTTTCTTGGTTGTCTTTGGTAGCATATACTTTTATTGAATTTCCTGTGTGGGTTTTGAGGAGTGTTTGCTTATTCTTCTATCTGGAGTTTATCTTTGAGGATTCTTTGTAATGCTGGTTTTCTGTTCATGAATGCTGCAAATTTGATCTTATTGTGAAATGTTCTTATTTCCACTTCAAAACTGAAGGTGAGTTTTACTAGGTGTAGTATTCTTGGCTGCATGTTGTGGTCATTCAGATATTGAAAGATCTACTTCCAGGATCTTCTTGGATCTAGAGTCTGAGTCAAAGGTGATCCTTATTGGTTTACTTCTGAATGTAATTTGGCATTTCTCTCTCGTAGCTTTTAATATTCTTTTCTTGATTTCCCTGTTATACATTTTGAATATGATGTGTCTTGGTGAGTTTCTGTTTTGATTAGGCCTATTGGGTATCCTATATGTTTCCTTGATAAGCATATCTGATTCTATTTTAATATGGGAATAATTTTCTTTACCTACTTCATTGAGAATTTTCTTTATGCCATTAATTCGCATTTTGATATCCTCTTGTATCCCAATTACTCTTAAATTGTTTCTTCTAATTTCATCCCAGACATGTTGAAAATTTGGTTCATGCTTTGTGAGTTTTTTCTCTTTCTTTCTTTCTTTTTTGTCATCCATGTGCTCAAGCTTACTCAGCCTATCATCATTGTCAGAAGTTCTTTCTTCAAGAGCTGAGGTTCTGTTTTCTATAGAAGTTAGTCTATTGTTAAATTCTGCCATCCACCATAGGGTGTCACTAAATTACTGAGGCTGTCCTTAAATTTGCAGTCTTTCTACTTCAGCCTCCCAAGTTGCTGGGATTACAGGTGTGTACCACTGTGCCTGGCTGAAATATTCATTTGCATTGTCAATGGTTTAGGCAAATCTAACGGGAGCTGAAGTTGTCTCTTTGATTTTTTTCATTGTTTTTATTTTTATTTGATATTGTAAACATGTCCCCATTTTCACTATGTCTATTTCTTTGATAATGGAGTTTTTCATCTCTTGAGTTTTCTCACTTAGTCCCTTCATTAAATCTTCTTTTAGTACATTGTTCATTTTTGTAATCAGATCATCAATAATTTCTTCTAGGTTTTCATCCTATTCTCTGTCCTTGGGCTCCTTGGTAGGGGAGTTGTGGGTTTGAAGTAAACCTTTCTAGTTTGATTCTTTATTTTTAAGAGTTTCAACTGTATCTCTGAATTGAGGTTCCCTCTGAGGAGGTAAGGCAGGTCTCCAGGTGCTTCTTCATTGCAGATCAAAGGGTTGGGTCAGACACCACCCCCTCTGATTACCACCTTCTTCCAGAAAGCTGCTTCTTCCTGGTGCCTTATTTTGCTGGTCCTTTTGGATCTAGGGTTCAGGAGAAAGATGTGGAACCTGTTGAGGATGCAGGGCAACCTGCTGAATTGAAGCTTGTGGTGGAGGTGCGTTATTGGATCCCAGGATCCAGGAGGCATGAGGTGGGCCTGAAGGGCCTGCTTTCGCACTATAATGGGACCTGAGCTCCTTGGCCCAGGTGCAGGCCTGATATATCTGGACCTGTGGGTATGCACTGCAACTTAGCAGCACCCAGTGGTGGTCCTTAGTGGTGTCCTGAGTGCCTGCCAGGACTGGGACCAGAGTCTTAGGCCAAAGTGTAGGCTAGATGGGGGGGTTGCTGTAGGGATGTGGGAAGTGGAACCAGAGACCTGGGCTGGGATGTCAGTTGGTCAGGGGCTTCTCTGGGTGGGGGTTCTCCTCAGGGCTGTCCTGCATGCCTGCTGAGCTATACATATTTCTTTTATTTATTTATTTTTAAAGAGAGAGGGACAGTGAGAGAGACAGAGAAAGAGAAAAACAACTTTATTTAGTTTTTCACATGGCCTTAGTTGCTCCAACACTTAGTTGTGTACGTGGTGCTTGGGTTTGAACCCAGGTCCCCGTGCTTGCCAGGCAAGCGCCGAAACCGCTGAGTCACCGCTCCAGCCCTATACATATTTTTAAATGAAAAAAAAAGTTAAATTTTATTGCATTTTGGGTTTTTTCTGAAAAGTATTTTTAATTTCTAACATTCTTTAAGACAACAAATTTTGATCAACTCAGAACAACTAAGGTAACATGTGAAAAATACTTGGCAAAATTTTTTATATAACATTTATTTCATATCTGATAATATTATAATTTACTCTGAGAATATCAACAAAAGTATAAAAGAAGAAAGTCATAATTAACTATCCCATGACCTAGGAGATTATTATTATGAACATTTTAGTATATTTAATTTTAGGAATTTTTAAAGTCAGTGATATAATTGGAATTATAATTTGCAAGCACTTTAGAAGTCTGAGTATTTTTAAATACAATATTATCACAAAAGGCTTCCATATTGTACTAGTCAGAATTCTCTGGAGAAAATCAGTAGGATATGTTTATGTATGATTACAAAGGGAGAGTTATTAGATTGACTTATACAACCAGAAGCTGAATAGTCCTAACATGCCCATCAGCATGCTGGAAAGCCAGAGGAACTAGTAGCTGCCTATCCAAGAAGTTGGAGCCACAAACCAAGAGGATCCAATGATGAAGCTCCAGACTAAGACTGAAGGCCTAGAAACTCCCTGGAGAGTCACTGGTGAAAGTCCACATTGGAAGAGCGAAGCAGCTGGTGTCTGATGTCCTCAGGCAATGGCAGTAGCATTAGACACAACTCAAGAAGAATCTAGGGTGCATCCGCATGGCTGCCTCCTTCTTCCACCTTTTTTTCATCCAGGACCGACCCTAAACTATTAACCATGCCACCCACACTCAGGATGGGTCTCCCCCTTTGGTTTGCTGACCCATAGGCCAATCATCCCTGGAAATACCCTCACAGGCAAACCCAGAAGTCTCTTAATCCTAGGTATCTCTCAATCCAATCAAGTTGACAGTCCAGATTAACCATCATACATATCATTAGCAAAAATTTCAAGATAATTAATTGGAGTCAGAAATGCAGTATTTCTCTTAAACTTTTCCTTATGTTTGCACTTTTTTCTATATTTCATTGCTTTAAATAATACTAGGAGAATCACTTTAACACACAAACCTTAGTAAGCAACTTCTGATTGTTGCCTTAAAATGGAACTGTTTTCTTAGAGTCTGAATTACTGCTTTTGAACACTTTTAAGACTATGAATCCAAATTATTCATTTGATTTCCAAAATCTTTGTTCCAATATATTCCTAGTAAAAGTATAGAAATCTGCTTATCATTATGCCCCTTCACCACACAGAATACCACCACATTGGCTAGGTGAAGTGGCAGGTACCTGTAATCTCAGTGTTTTGAAAGGCTGAAGCAGGAGGATTGCAAGTTTGAGGACAGCTTCAGCAATTTAGCAAGACCCTTGTCTCAGAATAAAAAATAAAGTGGGCTAAGTAAGAGTGTATCTCATGTTGAAGTACCTCTGGATTCAAACCTCAGTACCACAAAAGAAGAAAAAGAATACTATTATGGTTGCTAATTTGTTGAATGAAAATTGTAAATTTTAATTGTTTTAATTTTCATTTCATTGGTGACGAATATGAATAATGTCATTTCTATTAACAGTCTGTACTTCCTGTTCTGTTTATTTTCTATTAATTTACTCCACTCTATTTTCAACTAGGTCTTGATGGTTTTCTTGATGTGTATGTGCTCTTTAAAAATTAAAGATATTGGGGCTGGAGCAGTGGCTCAGCGGTTATGGCACTTGCCTGGCATGCGTGAGGACTTGAGTTCAGACCCCAGAACCACGTACACAACTAAATTGTTGGAGCAACAAAGGCCAGATGAAAAACTAAAGTTGTTTCTCTTTCTTTCTTTCTCTCTCACTCTCTCACTGTCTCTCTTTCTTTAAAAAAATTAAAGATATTGATTTTTATCAGATCATAAATATTTTTCTCAATATACCATTTACCTTCCTGTTTTGTTTATAATATTTTGATATCATTGATGGGAAAAGAGTCAAAATTTATCACTTATTTTGGGGAGGTAATAAATTAATTGAGGGTATGAATTCTGTTTTCACTAGAAAAATAAATGCACATGCATATACACACATTACGATCAATTTTAAAGGGATTATGGATCACTTGTTTTCCATCTGTTTAATTACTTTTATCATTCTGGGCCCTAATTACACCATCACCACAGGTGGTTAAAAATTCATTGCAGAGGCTGGAGAGGTGGCTCGGCAGTAGAGTACTTGCCTGGCATGTGTGAGAACCCAGGTTCAATCTCCAGCACCACCTACACAACTAAGTAGAGCAAAGGCGAAAACCAGATGAAAAAATTAATTCTCTTTCTCTCTCAATAACTCTCTCTCTAAATTAAAAAAAAAATCCATTGCAACTTCTTACCAATTTGACATATAAGAAGAATGTAGGGGGTGTTGTGTCATGTTGTGTTGAAAAAGGAGCAGTATGCCATGGTAGAAAAACTACCTTGGAGATCAGAAAACCTAGGATCTGTCTTAAGTCTGCAACTAGCTAAATGAGCTGGCACAACCACTTAATCTTTGTCTACAGCTCTTTATCTTATGTAAAGTAGGCACACGTGTATGTTTTTACTCACATCTATGTGTGAATGTGTGTGGTAAAACGAAGACTTAGCACTCTCTAAGGTCCTTTCTACTTCTAAAATATACATAGATTATATACCAAAGTGATGTACTGTTACACAACACTTTTATTTCAAAGTCATTAAAAAACCATCATGGAGAAAAGTCATGTAAAAACCAAACACAGCTGTGACTACTCAGTGCGCCTTAGTTACAAGTAGTTACACTACCATTTAATGATGCCATTAAAAATGCATTGTCACCATGGTAACTGCAACATTATAAGGTACCAAATATTTTCCTTAAATGCTCATGCTGAGCACCTTACATTGTCTTATATAATGGTTGTTGCAACCTTTTTGGGGGTGTGTTTTTTTCATTTGAGTACACACATCGCTTTCTCTTCTTCCCCAATTTATTTGTAATCAGGAAAAACTATCAACAATCAACTTTTAAAAGTCAAAAGTATTCTGATACTTTGAAATACACATTACCAGTTGTCAACAGTGCCACTTGTTTATAGCTTAGGAAACAAAAATGTTCCTACTCTAGACAAAACTCTAGCATCATCTCCTCCCATGACTTTCCATCCCTTTAGCCCTTGGTCCTTTCCTGACATTTTTCCTCCCTGGTGGTCCTTGGCCCTTCAGCTCTATTCTTATTCACCATTATTAATGACGCTGTGCCACTTATGCATCCTGTATCTTATTACTTTCTAAGTGGTCACAAAGAACCAAAAGTTTAGTTGGCATGAACTTTAGAAGTAAACTCACAGAGTTTCCATTTTAAGTGGGGAATTTTGAAGGCTACACATTTTTCTAGACTTGAATAAGTTAATGCTTTCATAGTCATGGGACAGGGACTAGAGCAGTGGCTCAGTGGTTTTGGCACTTGCCTGGCATGCTCAGGGACACAGGTTCAAACCCCAGCACCACGTACACAACAAAGTGTTGGAGCAACAAAAGCCACATGAAAAACCAAATAAAATTCTTTCTCTCTTCTCTTACTGTCTCTCTCTCTCTCTACTTAAAAAAAAATAGTCATGAGACAAAAAATATAGTCAATATTTTAGAAGAGACCCCAGACCCAAGCCCCTTTGACTGAACTGAGACAAACTACCCTGTACTCCACCAATTTTTGAGGTCCACTTATTCTCCATTACATAGCATTTACAGAGGAACTATCAGAGGTTCTCCTCGGCACAGAGGCCACATCAGCTGAGATAAAGTACATATCACACAATTCTATGTGGGGACTCAGAGCATCAAAAGGTACACAGAAAAGATAACTACTCATAATGATCAGCCCTGCAGGATTTAAAAGAGTTCTCCAAGCACAGGGATCTACTGGCACCACGTCCTGATATGGTGAAAATGTTTACAAGTTTCTGGAAAAGTGGAAGGTCAGAGTGTCTGGAACACACATAATGATGTGGAAACTGGTTCAGGACAAGGTCAGAGAGGGATTCTGTGCCAGCTCAGGTAAGATCTCGAAAGCAAAAATGAGGAGTATGGATTTTCAATCCAAGGAAAAAAAATCAATGGAAGGTTTCAAGTCGATGAGAAAAAAACCTGCCTTAACTTTTTAAGACATCACTGCTGGCTGCTCTATGGTGAATAAACTGTAGTGAGAGAAGGAGAAAAAGAAAATAAGCTTGATGAAATTACAATAAATAATCAGTCAGATATAGTAGTGGTTATAATTACCAGCAAAAGGAATGACATAGATACTTACAAGCATCTTCTCCATGAAAGTGAAATGTCTTTGACGAGGATGTTAGACAGTTTTATTTGCTTTCATACATGTCCAAAATGTCATCATGACTGCTGCCATCCAGTCTGGATTCTGATGAACAAGTGAACAGAATACAATCACACCTCTGTTTCAGAACTTCTGCATCCACCTCCAGCTTAGTCAAATATTCAAATGAAGCATGAGTTACAAAGTTTCTCAGATATTTTACTAAATCACAGCAAAAGGCAGTAAATATGATTTACATAAAATAGAGTTAGAGGCAGGGTAGAAACCCAGCATCCCTCCCTCCTCCTGTGCCAATCTGCCTCCTCACCCATATCTCCAGTGGTTCCAGATGTGCTCCATTAGATCTCTCAATACTTATTCTGCAAGTACTACTTTGCACAGTGGTCATCCAAAAAGAAGACAACAAGCTAGTGAGGAAATAATTAGTGGTTAATTAAGCTTAAGATACTATGAGAAACCTGAGCAGATGTTCTACAGTATTTTTAATAAACTGAATACATTCCTCATTATTGTTTATGCTATGGGCCACTCTTATGTGGAATCATAGAATGAGACATTTTTAGAACTTTAGAGTTCATTCTAGTCCAACTTCTTGATTGCACAAATCAACAAATTTAAGTGATGTCCCCATGATCACAGTGTTTACTAGTACTTCATGATAACTAGAACACCATTGGTACCTTTCTTCGCACGTTGTATTTGATCCACTTTTTCCCAAACCCTTT
This sequence comes from Aplodontia rufa, assembly GCA_004027875.1. Classification (NCBI taxonomy): domain Eukaryota; kingdom Metazoa; phylum Chordata; class Mammalia; order Rodentia; family Aplodontiidae; genus Aplodontia; species Aplodontia rufa. Next base: position 28,422 of record PVKS010002480.1, read on the forward strand.
TCTCCAAATCCTCAAATCAATCATTTTCCCCCTTTGGGAGACTGAACTCATTCCATGGGCCATCATTGTAACCACTCCCTTGCATATATACTCAATTATTTTGTCCCAAGCGCTGTCATACCCTGAAGTCCCCATCAGGATTAAATCCAAATTTCTATGTATGTGACACCTGTACCCAAGCATCTGAATATGGCTAGAGAAAAGCACACCGTTGACAGGTCTCAGTTTAGTGTAAAATTGTTCCTAAAATTGCCCTCTCTGCCCTGTATCATCTATTTTCCGTTCCTACTGGATATAAGTAGAAGGGAAAATTTGTCCATGATTCTTGTTTCTGCTGGGTTTGGTGGGTCATTCCTCTGATGTTCTCTCATGAAGTCACTTGGGTGGCTGCAGTCACACAATAGTTCAACGGACCTCATTCATAGTCCCTGTGATTAGCTAGAGTTGTTGCCTAGGGAATCTCAATTCTCTTCCACCCAGCCTTTCTGAAAAGAGGGCTCCAATTTCTAGTATGTGGAAGAACATTTCAAGTGGGAAAGAGCAGAAACTACAAGATCTTGTGAGACACTGCTGAGAAGTCACTCATCATTTCCACTGCGAGCTCCTGTTCAAAGCAAAATACAAAGCCAGCTTGGACCAGACAGGATGAGAAAGAGACCCCCCCTCTTGTTGAGAGAAACTGAAAAAAAATTATACCCCATTTAAGTTTAGGTTTTTTTAAATAAATTTTATTTTTTCTATTTAAGCTATACAACATGACATGAGAAGTTACATATAGAGTAAAATAATTACAGTAGTAGAAAAAAGCATATTCATCATCTCACATAGCCTCTTTTTGCCCAGCACAGTCAGGCTAATTGAGAAAATATCAATACCTCATTTGCTAAAAGCACAAAGAAACCTTCTTAAACACTATCCCTATATGTTCATGTGTTCTTACTAACTTTCAGAGGGAAAACTGAACTCCAGGCTGGAACTGCATTCATTATCTTCCTCCGGAATTCCCTTATAAGTGACCTCGGAAATAATTTAAAGGAATTCTTCTTTTTTCCTCTCCAGTTTCCTCCCCTCTCAGGCATACCTTCATTCCAACAGCAAAATATTTGCCAAAAACAGATTGGTGAAGTGGGAAAAGGTGAGAGGAAGAGCAAAATTTCTAAAAACAATCTATGCATTTGTTTTCAGCAAAATCATGGGTCATTTTAAACATTTCACTCAAATCATAAAATACAAGGAAGTGGTAGAATTTCAAAAAGATCTTCAGTGAAAAAAATGTGTTTTGATTATGTTGGTCAACTTGGGAAGTAAGTGGTAGAATCTGGTGAGAGGTGTTTTTAGGATTGCACAGAAAATTAGGCAGAAAAAGAAAGTGATAGATATAAATTGGCTACTTAGAATAAAATGTGCTAAAATAGGATCTTAAAAATGACAATAGACTACTTAATTAGTAAGGAAAATGATCCAAAAACGCTGCAGGTGCTCTAATATAGAGAAAATTGTGTTCTCTTAGCAGCCAATGCAAAAAAATTCCTTTGCAGGGAAAGCATCACCTTTATTAAGATGCTATGCTTAGCCCCTTCACTGTAGAAACAAATTGGGTGGGCTTTGGTTTTTTGAGGTAGAGGGAAAGTACTGGGTTTTGTTCTGTTTTATTTTGGTTTTTTTGTGAGAGAAATGTTTTGCTTGAATGAGCAGAAGAGAAGAAACCCCAAACTTCCCAGTGCTGACAAGGAGTTGGGGGTATGTCTAGAGGGAGACACTGGGCTCAAAGGGAAGGGGAAACTTGCTGGAACAAAAGACTAGAAAGATTTTTAAAGGGAATGCTGAATGCTCCCTGCTCAAAGAAAAGAAAAAGCTGGGGATGAAGCTCAATGTTAGAGTATTTGCTTAGCATGCATGAGATCCTGGATTTAATCCCCAGCACTGAAAAGAAAAAGAAAAATTGAAGTTGGGCTGGGGGCGTAACTTAGTGGTTTAAGGTTTGCCTGGCATGTGTAAGACCCTGAGTTCAATCCCCAGTGCGCGCGCACACGCACACACACACGCACACACACTCTTCCAAATTCATGAGAAATGCTGCATATGATGAATTTATTTCCTTTACTTCCTTTATAAACCTTTATAAACTCTGTAGTTTGCACATAGGGGGAATTAATTAACACTGACTGGCTTACTAAAAACATAAGTGGAATAGAAGAGGGAAGGAGTTCACTAGAAATGGTCTCCGAAAGGGTAGAAAGGAGTTGGAACCAGGAATGGGAACACCACTCTCTCCACCTCTCACTGCTTGTGTCTGGATGCCAACCTCACCACCCAGCCTTGTCAGTGAGAAGCAACAGGGGCCCACCAGCCCCAGGCCTTGAAGGCCATAACTCTGCCACCCCACTGAGGCCAGAGGGGATCCTGTCACTGACCCAGCATGGGCCAGGTGTCCACCACTAGACCAACCACTGTGGCCGAAAAGATGACAGCTTCTACAGCATGGCAGAGGAGGTGCAGGTCAAAATAAAAAAAAGTAGGGATTTGACATACAAATAATAAATGTCTGCTATGGTTGGAATGTTTGTATCCCTCCAAAATGCATATTGAAACATAATTTGCGTTAAGAGGCAGGGTATTTAGGAGGTGGTCTCAGTCTTCATGAATGGGCTTAGTTAGTGTCCTTTATAAAAGGGCTTGAGGAAGTCTGTTTGTCCCTTTTCTGCCATCTACCAACCACCAGAGGACACAGCAACAAGATGCCATCTACAAGCAATGGGCCCTACTCACCAGACTCAGAATCTGCTGGCTCTGATCATGGACTTCCCAGCTTCCATAACTTAAAGCAATAACTTCTGTTGTTTATGAAGTACCTAGACTAAGGTATTTTGCTACAGTAGCCAGAAAGGACCAAGACAAAATGCATTCTGGATTTCACATGGGAAACTCGGAAGAGGCTAGCTAGGTCTGCTGGCCAGCAGGGGTGAGAGTGAGAACTAATCAACCAATATTAAGGCTACAAACCCAAAGCTTCAATCACCTGTAATCCAGAAAACAATTTAAACCACATGATTATCATTTTCTCTTTGATCATCAAATGGAATATTATGATTGTCATTCCCTCCCCCGTCCCTGTTTTATGAGAATAGATGTCCTTAGCAGATGGCAATAGACTAGGATTCCACATGAGCAGATATTAACCAGTAAATTGAAAAACACTTAATTTTCTACATTACTTTTCTTTGAGTCCCATCAGACCTTAATTATATAAATGCTTGCATACATTTTATAACATTATTTATATATGCAAATGCTCAAATAAAATATGAAGGAAAATTTTAATCCCAGATATGCAAAACACAAAAGGGCAGGAATCTTTTATCCTTTATGTAATCAAAGCAAATATGGACTGAAATTGGCTGTTTTGCCCATTTGAAAATTTCTGTCCTAAATGGTATGAAATCAAACACTTCAGGATTTATCTAAGTTTATCTACTAGCCCCAAGTCTTTCTTGCTTATTGTAATTTAGAGCAGAAAGTGGTGAGAATTAGAAGCAACTAAACATTAAACAAAAAAAAGAAACCAATTAATACCATCTTTAAATGATAAGAATTACAGCAGGGTGGGGTAGCACACTTCGGAAATTCCAGCTACTCAGGATATTAGGTCAGGAGCATCTCAAGTTTGAGCACAGCCTCTGCAACTTGGTAAGACTCTGTCTCAAAATAAAAAATAAAAAGAGGATGAGGATGTGACTCAGTGGTAACATGCACCTGTGTTCAATCACCAATCCTGCAGAAATTTTTTAAATAAGAATGATAAGAATTACCTGTAACATGAAGGCAACCCTCCAGCCTCTAGTTGTATGTGCTCCATATCCCATGGTCTTTACTTCTATTAGGAAGCAACTTCATGGCTGGAGTGGTGGCTCAGTGGTATTGTGCTTGCCTGACATGCATGAGGACCCAAGCACCACGTACACAACTAAGTGTCCAAGCAACAAAAGCCACATTAAAAACTAAATAAAATCGACTCTCTCTTTCTCTCTCTCTCTCTCTCTCTCCCCCTCTCTTTAAAAAAAAAAAAAAAAGGAAGCAACTTCACCACAAACCACACTGCCCAGGAGGGAGGTATCTGCTGAGCCATCTAACCAGGAAGATCTCATTGCTTAAATAGGAGGTACCATCGCTACTGCTAGAGTTTTCATTGCTGTTAAATTATCAGGAAGGACAGAGACCATGCAGCTACTTTCTGTTATGTCCTTCCTATGATAAAAGAGCATCTTTCCCATTCTTGTTAGATGTCTATCTGTGAGGATAACACAGGAGACCAAACAGGAAATAGAAACTTACCACAAGGAAAAAGAAGACTCTTTGGATACATTCAAATAGGGGTAATCATACCCAGGTTTATCTCTTGTCCTTTCAAGGTGACAATTGCTTCAGATAAGCCTGCTGCTTTTTCTTCCCAGTCAATTAAGAGGTAGTTCGCCGAAGATTTTCAATAGAACATGTGCTGTCCAAAACAGAGTCCTATCAGCAAAGGAGCTTTGTACTCCAGTCGCTTATATTGTACTTATTGTAGAAATACTCATATTGCTGATGCAGGTAAAAAAACTACACCCAGAAAAAGAATAAAAGAAGCCTAACTCATAATGTATCCTTAGGAGCTGCATACCTGTTCTGTCCACCCTGAGAACCACCACTATCAATTAGATGAGTTGATCTGATTCAGATGTAACTCTTTAAAAATATCAGAAAGCTTAGGAGTATTCAATTGCTTGTCGGTTAGTTTGTTGGCTCAATATCTAAAAAATTCATCTAAATAATATTGAGGGAGACAGACTACACCTAATGAAGCATATTACCAAAGACTATAGGGTTACATGTGCGGACATACACACAACCTGCATAGACCCCATAGCACAAATATAATCATGAAGATATTCTGGTTCTTACCACCAGCACCTTCCTCCTGAGGCGTTGAGAAGGCAGAGGGAAGCATGCCTATCCTAGTTCTGCATGTATGTTTTCTTCTTTCATCATACATGTGTTATTTGTTAATCTACTTTAATGACCTACTGATCATGGCCTCTCACCAAAGCTGATAAAGTTTTTTCTGTGTAAAATGGTCCACAGTTCATATTTATAAGCTTTTCCACTGTTATGGCCTTTTCTCAACTACCCCCCAACCTGACTTGTCCCCACTCTGTCTTCTTTGCAGTAGATCTGAAGGACCACCATGCCTGCACCCATCAGGGAAGAAACAATTTCTAGGCTGAGTGCTACCCTGAGGACTCTTTCCCCATTAGTCAAAATAAAAACCACTTTATGATTTCTTTCTCTGTCGAACTCCTCTCATCCTTCGTGTTTGTTTTTGAACAATTTCATGCCCACTAACACCATCATTAAAATATATTTATATACATCACAAAAATACTTCAATTTAGGGAAATCCTGTTCATTTTATGAATGTATTCACTATAAGTCTCACTCAAGGGGTTGGAGTTTTAGCTCAGTGGCAGAGCACTTGCCTAGCATGTGCAAGGCCACGAGTTCGGTCCTCAGCCCTGAAAAAAAGAAAGACTCACTCAAACAACACACTTCTAACACTTTTGGATTCTAGTGGATTTTGAAATTACTTAGTTTCTATTTTAGGATCACACTTATTAAGCAAAATCGGTTTATTTTCTTCTAAAATATAAGTTCACTTATTTATTAGCATACATTGTCAACATAGAATCATGTACAAAAAAAATGTGTTGCCTATAGAGTTCTAGTACCTCAAAAAGTAGATCACAGCATTATATGATCTACTCCCGCCATAGTTTAAAATTTCCTCCTTCAAACCCCAGGCAGGACATATAAGTGATTTGGGGGGTGGAAGGAAAGTGAAATAATATCTCTAGGGAAGATCCAAAATCATTAAATCGAGACTCCATACCTAATAATGTGGCAGACTAGGCCACCTGTAAGGCTCAAACAAATGTTGACTTCAGTATAATCACATCCACTTAACTCCTGAGAGAGTAAGAAGGCAAGGAAAATAATTTCGCAAAGCTGAAAAAATGAATAAAGTCAGTTTAACAGCACTGAAGTTTTAGCTACCATGGAGTGAGGATGTATCTGTTTCAATAAACTAAGGTCATGAATTTTAATGACCATGTAGAGACAGAAAATACAGCCCTGGGCTCAGACAAGGCAAGATGTTGAAATGAGAGTGGAAATCTCAAAAGAGCAGCACCCTCAGCAAGCGGTGAACCAGGAAGATGTCTACTTACGACACAGAAAACAGGAACACTTGCCCCTCTCACCCTGATTCTGTGCATCAGTCATCTTCAGCTGCTAAGGACCACCCAAAACTATGTGGCTTAAGGCGACAAAGATTGATTGCTTTTCAGAATTTCTCACAGCTGCTGTCTAACCCAGGTCACTCCAGCAGCTACAGTCAGAGGGCAATGGCAAAAGCAGAAAATCCAATACAACCTCACCCACAAGTCTGGACACCTCATGCCGGCTGTTGGCTGGACCTGTTCCATGACCTTTCTCAAGGTCAGTTCAGATTTTCTTTTTTTAACGTTTTTTTTTTTTTTTTTTTTTTGGTACCAGAGATTGAACCCAGGGACACTTAACCACTAAGCTACATCCCCAGCCCTTTTTTAATTTTTTATTTTGAGACAGGGCCTCACTAAGTTGCTTAGGTCCTTGCTAAGTGGCTAAGGCTGGCTTCAAACTTGCAATCCTCTTGCATCAGCCTCCTAAGTCACTGGGACTAGTGTTGTGCTCCACCTTGCCTGGCTCGTCAAGCTGTTCTTAGCAATGAAGTTACTCAGGTCAGACTTATATCATGGCCTCAAAGCTCTTCTGCTCCCTCTCTATTCTCTCTCAGTTAGGCACTTTCCTATGAAATCCTTCTACAATTAATCTAATCTTAATGACAGCTACTTGGAAGACCTGGACTAACACATCCATTTGGTATAAATTAGGGAGTGATTATTTGCTTAACAGAATAATTCTATTAGATAATTAATTCCCTTTGGAGCAGTTTTCTTTCTTTTACTTTGAAATTTTTTAAACTGCAGAAAAGCACTGTGAATAACTTAATAAGCTTTAAGGTACCAAACCCCTATAATGGACTAAATTTAACACATTTAGCGTGATTCAACTTAGACACAATTTTTCAGGAAGATGCGTTCCAAGGAAGGTAAGGTGTGATTGGACTGGCATGCTGTCTCTGAGAAATACACTGCTGTGTTCAACCTTCCAAATCCATAGACTCTTAGACAAGTCAGGAAAATTAGCTTTCTAATTCCTCTGCATTTTAAATAATGAAAAGGCTAAGGGATTACAATAAACAAACTATAATCTGTGCTGTTCATTCATTTATTTTACCTTGGGCCATTTATTTAAGAGCTTCCCTTAAAGAACCCAATACCTGTCTCCAGAGTTAACATAGGGTTAAGCAGCATATTCACTCATCAAGAGCCCATCAGGGAGGAAGTGCAAGCCCAATCTTCCCATCCATCATGACTTGTATTGATTCACCTAGTGGGGTACCACAGCTGTTCATTACACCCATTATTTCCAAGAACAGATAAGCCAGAAAAGCTTTAAGGACCCAGATTCAAAATAAAAAGAACGCCTTCAAAAGAAAAGGCATTTGGACACAATGCTTCAACTGTAAATCTCTTATAATAGCAGAGGAAAATATAAAAATTTCTGGTTTCTATCTCTAAATAAAAATTATATTTTTAAAAGGTTTTGGGACTCTCCTTTTCAAAAAAGAAATATATTCCACTCCATGCACTAAGGGCAAAGTTTTCATTTCTAGCTTTGTACAGATCATGAAAAGATTTGTTTGCTTTCCTTTGAGTCTTTCTTGCTTTTTTTCCTTTTACTAAAACTCCTTCATCTACACAACTTGTTGTAAAAAACATACCAAGACATCCAGATGTAGTCACTATTCAGTTATGTTGATCATGTAAGCACTAAAAATCCAGAAATCAAGTGTTAATTCGCATCTGGTTAAAATAATAATATAGGAAATATCACTTGTTAATTTCACTCAATTTTTTGTCTAAAATGTCTTGAAGGTGCAGTTATAGACAGCTCTCATTGAATGTAATCTATTACCTTCTTTCTCTTTAGGATAATCTTGTAGTGGAAGAAAAAAGGTTTATAATTGATGAACACATTTTCATTCATAAAGAAAATTTTATTCATCATGAGCCTGAGTGGTTCCAGACACAATTCTGCTTCCAATTCTTCTGTACTTACTTGAAGGCTAACTTTCTGCTTCCTAAAGGGAAATCTGAGCCCATTATTCTAGTAAATATCCCTTGACTATGATATCAGGATTGGATCTCTATGAGAAACAACAAGGACAGACCAAAACTCATAGACATGGGCAGGAATCTCTGATGTCCTGGCCCCACCTGCCAGAACCTTTCCTTCAAAGAATGCTGAAGAATTCATAGGCAGTCATTTCAAGAGCAATACCCTCAAAGGTTATCAGACTTTCCCAAAGACGATCCTTATACTTAAGTGAAATATTTTGCAGGGTCTAATAAGAAAGAAAAATAATTTGCATTCTGCTGGAATCTCATATTTTTATCCTACTGCTTCTTGTTACTTGATTTAAAGAGAGAAATGTCAATAAAAGGTACATTAAAGATGTAAAAAAAATTCTTTTTAAATAGCAAAAGAATTACTAAGGTCCAAGTCATGCCCCTTATTAGAAGATAAAGCTGTAGATACTCAAATGACTAGAACATATCCCAAAGTACAGGAAGAAATGAAGCTCGATGTCTTCATTTGACAAGTATTTCAAGGGGGCTTGAAGTAAGTATAGCTCAGTGTTAGATATCTAGAACCCTGGGCTAGACTCGCACTGTAATAAATAAATAAAAAGCAAGAATATGAGCGGATAGGCCTTTGGCCCTCTACTTAGTCTGTGCCCCACAAAAAACCCATTCCTCACAGGTCTGCTAGCTGGTCATCACAGCAGGCTCCACAAGCCTGTGTGGCACTACTGCTGTGTAAGCAAGTCTGCCCCAGCACATGCATTGACTTAAGCTGGGCCAAACACACTACCTGGCCTTAGCGACTGGTCTGAGGGAGTGAGCACATGGCCTAAGCCAGGACACCATTCTCACCTGGAATTTCTAATGGAATCCAGGACAGTAGATTCTGTTTCCCATTGGGATGATATGTTAAGGATCCAGGCCAGAGTTGCCTAAGGCTATGTGCCCTGATAGGTGAAAAAGTTCACATGAAGTAGGAGAAAAAGAAGCAAGAGTAGAAACTGAAAGATGGGGAGATGCTGTGAAAACCTGATTATCATGGTCCTCTCATCTGAAATACTTCTCCCCTGCCCATTTCATGGTTAGTAACAAGAAACCAATTAATTCTCCACACTTGCTAAACTTTGTGCAACTTTGCTTTCTGAAATTTACCACAAAGAAGTACAGACTAATGTTTTCCACTTTTTATGCTGAAAGCCAAATATTCAGTTGGATAAACTATATGCTAGGTGAAGATGAAACACAACTAGGAAAATCATACAATTTGGGAACCCAAACCTGCACTCTTTGAAAGCAAAATGCATTACTACTAATAAAACCACAATATATATCCCATATCTGTCCTGGGAAAACATTCTGGTCATTATCTTCATATTCAGCAAAGTTAGTCATATCCCGGTGGCTTAGGTGAGGTTTTCAGAGGGAAATATTTGTTATTTATTTTTATTGGTGCAGTAGAATGATACATAATAGTGGGACTCATTATGTGATATTTGAACATACACATAACATAATTTGATCAATCTTCATCCAAAAGGAAATATTAGAAAGAGAGTGAGAGAGAGGGAAGAAAGAAAAGAAGGAAATAAAAGAAAAGGAAAAGGGAAGCTGCTCCAGGTTTTGGATGGTGAGTGCTGTACAGGAACAGCTTTGCCATGATTGCTGTACTCCATCCATTTCACCATCCAGCAGGAAAAAAAACCAAGAGTAGTCCTGATGACTAGGAGAGAGACTAGCTGGATACATGCAGCTCACACTGCACTCAATTTGGGATCGTGTGAACTTTGGACATCAAATTGGTTGCACCAAGTTTCATCTTTGTTGCACTTAATTTCTCTCCATTCATCACCTGGAAAACTAAAAATTTTAATTTCAAAATATGTACCAGATACTTCTTTCCTTATAGCATCACTGGCTAACTTCTATGGCTTCACCTTTCATTCACCTAAAAAGGAAGAACAAAATTTGGAGATGATGCCAGATGGAGGTCTACCCAGGTGTCCACACAGAGTTTCCAGTGGTTAGAATGGGTCAAGAGCATACCTTAGGGCTCACAGTGATCATGTCTGAGTTTTAAAGTCAGTCCAGAAGACTCAAGGAAAAAAAAGAAGAAAGAAAGAAAGAAAGAAAGAAAGAAAGAAAGAAAGAAAGAAAGAAAGAAAGATCACATCATTGATTATCAGGAGCTCTGCTTTCTTATTCTCAAGCCTGAAGACGTATGTGGTATATGTGGTAGAAAGAATGGGGACTTTTAATTCAACCCATGATTTGAATCCTAGCTTCATCATTTACCACCAACTCTAATGAGCACATTAATTACCTTACCTGAAAATGTTTCTTTGTCTTTAAAATAAGATAATAGTATTTGACTCATAGATATTATAATCATCAAATCATTACAGCTACACCCACTCTGCCTCATCTCACATTCTACAACCTGACAGCCAAGGGGAGCCACATAATCGGGAAACTCCAGCAAAAACTGAAAATGCAAAGCCCCTTTTTGTAAAACTACTAGGAATTTCAAGACGGGGTCCTTGTTTGGTTGCACAGAGGACACACCTGCTGGCAAATGCTCCCCCGTGCTGTGCCAGTCATCTCTCCCTTTCCGCCTCAGGGCTTCTCTGGTGCTACGGCATTCATTCAGGTGCAATCTGGAAGCCTGAGTGAATTACAGTCCACGGGGCAACTCTGGAGCAATGGAGGATGGAAGGCAGTGGGAAAATTCCTCCCTAGCCGTTGCTCCAGTGGGCAGGTCAAAGGCGCATTCTCCAAGACTTCTCAGAGTCCTTCAGCAGTCCACAGAGGCAAACAGCCTGATGATGATCCGATGAAACGGTGCCCTCCCCTGCTCCTCTCCCCTCTGTCACCTGTACACTAATTCTGGTCTTAGATTCTGCTCTCTGCTTAGGAAAAGATACATTTTTGACAAAGCACCTTACATAAATCCACCTCATCAAAGTTCTCTCTCCCCTTCTGAGCTGCAAGAGTCAGAGACCGGAAAAGAGAACTGAGGATCAAATTCTAACCATAGTCCAGAAGAAGAAAACAAAGAGAGAACTTCCATCTTCTCAGCCCACCCTCTCTCTGCCCTTCCATCCTTTGCCTCAGCACCATGTACTCATTTTCTTTTAAACCTATCTGGTTATTACTTGAAGCAAGGTTCTAGAAATTCCATTTATTGAAGTCCTGTTTTTTCTGACATTCACTTGGCCTTGATCCTGTAATAATCTCACTATAAGAGAAAACATGATCATGACTCAGGCTCTGAATAGGGTAGGAGAGCAAAATTCATGATTTTACCAATAATGCAATAAACTCATTTAAAGGAAGTAAAGTACTCTCAAGTTATCACTTTGAAAGGATAAAGAATAATTGGATTCTTGGCTAGCTAAGAACAACATTCTGATAACTATAAAAAAATTTATATAACTTACTTGCTTTATATCATATGTTATAGTATTAAACTTTTCTCTCTCAAAATAATATTGTCTTGTGTGTGTTATTCATCAACACAGTCATTCAATAATCTCTCTAAAGAACAATATTAGAACAGAACAAAACTATATCAAACTGATTTGCCATTCTGGGTTCAGCCGCATGCTAGATGCTCACCCTTAGACAAATTGCATTAAAAGTCCAATAATCCAATCAAGTCCAGTCTGATATTCTATCAGATTATTGGATATTTTATATACTATAGGGCATTATGCCATTTATATTACAGATATCAAAATATAACTCAGTTTTCATCATCAAACCTGAAGTATTATATTTTGATATTTTATTATAAAAGATATCCAACTGATTGATATTAAAGACATTTTTTTCTTACACAAACTATTGAACTACACACAGATTTATCACTTCACTGACATAATTCAACAAATTCTAGAATTGTTTATTTAATGCCAAATTTATTTACTTGTGTGCTTACCGCCACTTTCCATAATCATATTTTGTGGCACTTGTGGATGATAGTTGGAGGAATATTTTTAAGTTATATGTCTTAGGCAATGGCAACAATGGACCTTTTTGCTTCAATGTTGTATAATACAGGTAATACTGTAATGTCAAATTTGTTATATATTATTTTCAGTTTCTGAGGTATCATCAGAAAATTTCCTTCTTGTTCTCATTTTATCAGTTTACCACTGAAATCCATGACCACACAGGGCTTGATGACATAGTTAAGATGCACAGTAAGATTATTTTCAAATAAAGAACTATTCTTGCTAAACCTAAACCACTCAGATCTATACACAACAGAATGCCACATTTTCATTTTTACTTTATTTAATCTCTTCAAGCCTTGGCGAAGAGAAATGCCTGCTTTACATCCTAACAAATGAAAAGTGCCTAGTGTTGATAAATGGGAGCTTCCTACTTGCGTTGGTAAGAGTATGACAGACAACAAAGTCCAGCCAAATCATAACTTTTAATTAAACAATAAGAATTCCCAAAACTAAATGAGTCTTTAAGAAATCAGCAGCTTCCTATGAAAGAGGAATTTATTTTTCCAGATAGTCATAAATTCTTCACCACCTCTTTGTTTCCATTCATAGTAATACAACCAGACTTCTTCTGACATGAATCCACAGCAGGGTTGATCAGAACCAGAAACCATAGTGTGCTGTTGTAAAGACTTCCTTCTGAAAAGTCCCCAAATCTTTCAAATGTAGTCAAGGAAGAAAAAGATTCCTCACCTCAACATATATAAATATTAAAACCGAGTTTCTAACTATCATTCTCAAGAAGAGCATGCCCTGGTCCAGTGCTGGGCATAGCATTAACTGAGAAAAATTATCACAAATTGTCTTAGTCCGTTTCTGTTGGGATCACAAAATATTTCAGACTGGGTAATTTTTTAGAGGTTTATTTTGGCTCACAGTTCTGAATGCTGTAAAGTATGAGAGGATCACAGCAGTGAGGATTTCATGCTGCTTCAATTAATTGCAGAAAGTGGAAGGGCAAGCAGGAGCATACAAAAAGGAAAAGGGAGCCAAACTCCCCCATTGCTAATCCAGCACCTTGAGAAAATCCATTTGTAAGGATCCTGCACCCAGGATCCAAACACCCCAGTAGATGCCACCTCCCAACACTGTTACAGTGGCAATCAAATTTCCACAGCAGTCTTTTTTTTTTATTAGAAGTATATAGAGATACAATTGAGGGGTAAACATTATCAAACCATCAGTAACCAATGTATATATACTTTGTTATCCAGGGGTAATGCCAAAACATGGACGACCACCTTGGATTTCACCTGTTGCAGTCTCCTCCAAAAGAACTCCTGGAGGAAGAGCTTTAGATCATTGAGGGAGTGCCCTTGTAGGGGGTTGTGAGACCTGATCCCTTCTTCTTGCTTCCTTTTGAACATTTTTTTCTTTGCCATATATTTCGACCACCAGGGGCCTTTCCAGGGGCCCAAGACAATGTGAAAAACCCATCATGGACAGGAACCTCCAAAACTGAGCGAGAGTAAGTCTTTTCTCTTTATGAGTTGATTATCTCAGATACTTTGTTGTAGTGATGGCAAGTTCACTAATAATGGGCTTAATATATTATCTATGTTATGGTTTGAATGCAGTTTGTCCCCTTCAAGACTGCTGTGGAACTCATGCATGCATGAATTCAAACCATAACAAAGACAATATATTAAGCCCATTATTAGTAAAGGGATCGGGTCTCACAACCCTCTACAAGGGCACTCCCTCAATGACCTAAAGATCTTCCTCCAGGCCTTACCTGTTAAAAGTTCCACCACTTCCAAATAGTGCCACCCTGGGGATGAAGCCTTCAACACATGGACCCTTGGGAAATACATACCAAACCATAGCACTCACTGATTTATAAAGAATTTTAAAAAAACTGATAAAACAAAGACCAACAGATTAGCAAGAAAAGGGCCAAATAAATAATTCACAAAGAAGAGACGAAATGGCTCCGGAGCATATGAAATAATGTACAAAATTACTCAAAATAGGAGACATACCAATTAAAAAACACCCAGCTACCAGTTTTCAAGTATTAGATAGGCAATGATGAAAATGTTCACCAGGCACAGTGGGACATGCCTGTAATCCAGCCTCTCAGGAGGCTGAGGCAGGAGGATCACAAGTTCAAAGCCAGCCTCAGCAATTTTGTAAGACCTTGAGCAACTTAACGAGAACCTGTCTCAAAATTAAAAATAAAAAGGGCTGGAGATGTGTCTCAGTGGTTAAGGGCCCCTAAGTTCATTCTCTGATAACTTAAAAAATATACTATATGTTGCCCAAAGGAATGTAAATTAATTCAACCTCTCTGCAATGTGGATTTGCAGTATATTTCAGATAATCTATTCTTAAACAGAAAATTTATTTTCCTGGAATTTATCCTATGCATACATTCAAATACTTGCAAAATTCCACATGTACAAGATAATCTCTGCAGCATAGTTTGACATAGCAAAAGATTGGAAACAACCTACATGTCTTTGAATTATCCTGTACCCACAAAAATTAATAAGGACACTCTTTTTGTAACAATGTGAGCTGACTTAAAATGTTAAATTTTAGCCAGGTGTGGTGACACATGCTTGTAATCCCAGTGACTCAGGGGGCTGAGGCAGGAGGAATACAAATATAAGGCCAACCTCAGCAACTTATTTGAGACCCTGTCTCAAAATAAAAAATAAAAAGGGCTGGATGTGGCTCAATGATTAAGCACCCCTGGGTTTAATCCCTGGTACCAAAAGAAAATTGATTTTAAAAAGTAACATGCAAAAAATCATTTGTTCTAAAAGAGAGAAGGGGAATATCTACATACATATTTGTTTGCATATGCATGAAACATTCTGGAAGTATATTTACAAAGCACTGCTTTGCTTCCAGAGAGGGACTGGATAATTGAGGAACGTAATGGAAAAACATTTTTTATTATATGCCCTTTTGCATTTTTAAGCCATGTAGATATAGTCCATATTCAAAAAAATGAGTAAAATTTAGAATAAAAATATCCTTGACTGAGCATCAAGAGCGCTGATCACTGGTTCTATCTTAGCCTTTATGGTATTTATTAATAATTACAATTCTCTGTGTCTCATTCTCCCCTCAAAAACTAAGGAAATGAGATGAACAAATCTCAAACATCTTCTCTAATTTCATGTTTTAAGCCTGTATAAGAAATCAAGTCTTTCAAAGAAAAAATAGAATTTTATTTTAACACATTTCATACATGAAGTTTACTGGTGGCTCTGTCCCACACAGTTGTGATTCCATGTCCTCATAGTCACATAGCAAAAACTTGAATTCATGTCATCTCACTCCCTTCTTAGAAACACATGACATCAAGGGCTGGAGCCATGGCTCGGTGGTTATGGTGCTTGCCCGGCATGTGCAAGTACATGGGTTCAAACCCCAGCACCATGTACGCAACTAAGTGTCAGAGCAACGAAAGCCATGTGGAGGACTGAATAAAAAATTGATTCTCTCTCTCTCTTTCACTGTCCTTCTCTCTTTAAAAAAAAAGAAAAAGAAAGGAAAGAAACACATGACATCAACAGGGATCAACAGGCTCTTTATGAATATTGGAGATGTGCACGTGGAGCCCCTATAATCACACACCAAGCAAATAAACACCACTGATTCTCCACCTCAGGGCACCTGAACACAGATGGCTTCTCTTCTTCACACAGCTCATTTAAGGAATATGGAAGATCCCGAGGCCTACGCATCCCACCCGTTCCACTTCAAGGACAATCTACTTCATTCAGTATAGAAATATGATGGTTTACATTTGTGCAGACACCACTTAGTAGTTCCCACATAAAACTTATACAAAACTTTACAAACTTCTGTTTATATACAAAACTTAGTAGTTTAGAAGCTGGTGTACCACACACAAGTCCACTTATGATGAAAAGGGCCAAAAACACAGTTGCTAAAAGTATACAACACACTTCACTGTAAATTTAACCAAACAACTAACAACACTCAAACAGTGACTTATAACTACAAAACAAAAGAGCAGCAACTAAAGACAATACCATACTCAATAAAGCAGGGATAACTATTCTTCTTTGATCTTGTGGGAATTGAACTATCTATATGTGAACAAATACAGTAAGAGCTTTACAAACTTCTCAAAAACCACAAAGAAGCCAAACTGAGTTAGAGTCCTCTAGCTATTGGAATCAACCAAGGTGCACTTCAATGGATGAATTAGATAACTGGAATTGTGGCATATACACACAACGGAGTACTTACTCAGCCGTAAGGAAGAATGACATTATGTCATTTGCTGGCAAATGACTGGAGCTGGAGAACATCATGCCAAGTGAAATAAGCCAGTCTCAAAAAAACAAAGGACAAATGTTCTCTTTGATATGTGGACCACTAATCCAAAATAAGGGGAAAAAAACAGAGAAATAGACAAAGGGGAAGGAAATGGAGGAAGGAAGAATGAGAAGGAAATTTTGTGAAATGAATCAGACTTAACTTTCTCATGTTCATATATGAACATATCATAGTGAATCTCATCAACATAAATATAAACAAGTCACTAAATTAAAAAAAAACACTCCTGGTAAATAACAGATCAGTAGAACAGAGGGAAGAGAATGGGGGTGGGTAAGGGGAATACTGGGGACTGCATGTTTATCCTACTGTCAAGTATATCTAAAAAGAACACTGGAGTGGTGGCTCATCGGTTACAGCCTTTGCCTGGTATGCACGAGTACACGAGTTCAAACCCTAGCACCATGTACACAATGAAGTGTCCAAGGAATGAAAATCACATGAAAACTAAATAAAAATTGCTTCTCTCTTTCTCTCTCTCACTATCCCCTCTTTCTTTAAAAAAAAAAAAAAAAGAACGGGGCTAGAGGAAGGGAGAGAAAGGAGAAATACAGGGAACTGAGTTAAAACAAGGTACACTCCAGGTTTTTATAATTATGCCAATATACATTCTATTGTCATGTATGTTTAAAAAACTGGGGGTGAGAGGAAGGACAAGGGAGGGGAGAAATGGGAGACTGAATTGTAACAACTTAAACTCCATGCTTTTATAATTAAGTCATTGTATAATCATGTCATATATACCTAAAAAGAACCAATTAAATTAAATTAACTTTAAAAAAAAAAAAAAAAGAATCTCCTGGGCCTGGAACAGTGGCTCAGTGGTCACAGCGCTTGCCCAACATGCACGAAGACACGGGTTCAAACCCCAGCACCACATACACAATGAGGTGTCAGAGCAACAAAAGTCACATGAAAAACTAAATAAAATTGATTCTCTCTTTCTCTTGCTCTCTTAAAAAAAAAAAAATCTCCTAACTAACTACATGCTAATTTTTTTTTTTTCAGTCGGGATTGACCCCAGGGACACGGAACCACTTAGACCCATCCCCACTTCTTTGGATTTTTTTTATTTTGAGACGTTCTGGCTAAGTAGCTTAGGGCCTCGCTAAATTATTAAGGCTGGCTTTGAACTTGCCATCCTTCTGCCTCAGCCTCCTGAGTCGCTGGAACTAGAGGTGTGCAACACCACTCTGGGCCCTGCTAATTTTCATTTATGAAAACCAATTTTTAATCAACTTTAATAATTCATTTAAAAGATTATTGGTGGGCTGTAGAGGTGACTCAGCGGTAGATCACTTGCCTAGACTATTTGAGGACCCAGGTTCATCCCCAGAAACACATTCACAACTAAGTGGAGGAAAAACAAAAACCTGACAAAACAGTAAAGATTGACTCTTTCTTAAAAAAAATTATTGGTAACTAGTCCAATAATCTTATAATCTTAAAGTAAAAGTCCATGGAACATATTATTTGTCTCCATTTTCCTCATTATAACATAATAACACTATTTATTCCCACCTCACAGGATCATTTAGGAATCAAATGATAAAACAGATTGTAGCAATATTTTATAAGCTGCAATACAGCCTACATATTTTTGCAAATATAAATTACGATCATTAAATTCTGAGAAGGCCCCTCCTTGCAATTGTCATGAAAACTTGAGCTGCAAAGGGACAAAAACTATTGAGTTTTGAAAGATCTCAAAGATTCTTGTAAGACTTGGGTGATTTGACACATATTATTTAGTCAAGTAATTGAAATGAAAACTGTTATAAAACATTGTTCAGAAATTAATGTATTGGTGATTTATTGATAGTTCTATATGATATGAATTATATGTAATCAACATAAACAAATTTCCTTCAAGTGTGCTTTTTCTGGTGCACCCAATCTCTAGTTTCTGAGAAGCAACTGTGGAGGAAGTGAAATGAGCCAAATTTTCACATTCGCCATTTGGGAAATATGCCCTGTAGATATTTAATAGCGCTCTGCTTTTTTGCAATCATTATATTAGTATATACAAACTTACCTTCAGGATCTGTTTTAATTACAAATGTGTCATGCATAAAACATGCAGAATCATTTCAATATATTCATTATCCTTTGCTTCATCCTTCAATTCACAAGGCAAGTTTAATTGTACTACATTCATCAATTCTTCTTTAGCCTTAAGATTTCCACAGAAATTAGTCCGAGTTGAAATTTACAGAAAATAGTCCTCTGGCAGGCTGCCCCTGTTTGGGTTCCACTTGAGACGATATTATTAATCAGTGTACTGGAAAATATATGTGCACGAGGCCACATTAAATCTGTGCGCCATCCAATAGGGCTCTGATTATGGAAAACGATTCACATATTTTAGTGATAACGATAGCAGCCACAATTCTCTCTCAAATGAAACCTGAAGCACCCATGCAGATTAGCACTGGTCTAACATTTTCAAACTTTGTTTTTAATAGGGCTTTGGAGGAAATGATTGCAACCTACCTAAGTACTATTCTCCCAACTTCACTAGGGTAAAGCGAAGCTTAATTAGACTTCTGTTAAGGCTATGTACTTCTCTGAAGTTTAAATTTTTATAAATGTGGAATCGTTCAATAATCTACAAGTGGAAACATTTTTTTAAAAAATCCTTTCCCCAGATCAAAAGTAATTTGAGAAATCCCAAAGTACCCGAGGCTGGAGCGATCGAAATGTAATTAGTTGGTAGATAGATTATTATTTATTTGAGACAATGGACCAGAAGTTGATTCTCAAATGAAGAGCCAAATAAAATTGCCAAAGAGGGTAAGAGGAAAGAGGCAAACTCATGAAGAAAGCTGGAAAACTTTGTAGAAAAAAGAAAAACAGAAGTTATTAGAATTGCGGGGTGGGGAGGGTTAAGCATCAAGGACAATTTAGGCGACTTTTTCTTTATAAGGACTAGGTACCCCGAGGAGAGAAGGTCTAATTGAATTGGCCTTCAAGTGACTGAAAGGAAAGCAATTTTGACCAGACACCAAACAAGTGGATGTGAGACCCAGAAATAGTTCTGTCCTGCTACCAGAGCAATTGCCTCGAACTCTTTTTTTCTACCAAGACACATATAACAAATGATGTTTCCATTCGCAACACATCCTCACATCCTCTGCAAGCATTTATAAACCCAGTTTATTAGAGATGTGTGATTTTTGCCACATTCCCTCCTTTTTCTTTTGCTCTAGAATTATAGCATACACCTGCACTATCTTTGTGGGATTAAACACTCAAATGTGGTTGAGGAGGGTGCAGCTGACCATTCATTACATGGAATATAATTCAAAGATGATTAAGACAGCTCAGTTTGTTACCTTGGTGCCATCCTCTAGCAGAGGTAAGCCAAATTAGAAAGGGCAACTGGAAATGTCTAGAGAAGGTCAAAGTATTTGACTACTTGTCAGCAAGCTTGTGAGAGCCCACAAGTTAAAAGAATTAGATATTCCCTAAAGACTTTTGGGATCTGAGCCCTGTCATTCACTATCAGTTCTCCAAACCAGGAGCCAGGACTTTCTCTACCAGAAGAAAAATTCTATTTGGGGAGGAAATCAAGATAAACAAAATCCAATCCCAATTTAAGAAAATACAACCTACACAGTTTAAATTTTGGAAATCTTTTGAAACAATATCCTCAAAAAATAATTTTCTAAACAATGTTCTGTAAATGGTAGATTATAAATTCGAAAAGTTGACCACCCAGAGAACTTCCTTCCCATTGGATTCCTGTCAAGATTTGTGAAACTAAAATCCCACCACAGGAAACTGAAGCATACAGAGAAAGACCAAAATGTCTTTCTCATTTCACATATTTCAGGAAGCTTATTTTTTATGGCTCTCTTCAGAGATACAGTACGTATTGACCCCAGAAGGCATTTGGTCATATAGTTCCTGCAAGTTTATTTAAAAATTGTGTGTGTGTGTGTGGTACTGGGGTAATTTTTCTATGTCTTCTCTCTCCAATTAGATTATAAATTCCAGATGATCAGGATTGTATCCCTCTCAACTTTAGAATGATGCTAGGCACAAAGAAGTCATTCTGTTAAATACTTGTATGATTAATTAGTTAAGCAAACTTAATAATTTCTACATTTCTCTAATTCATTATTTTCTTTCTAGCTATTATTTTCTGTGGATTTATTTAAATTTTATCATAATTAAAATTAAACCAAACAAATATTGGGTGTGTGTGCACGCATGTGTACATGTTCATGTGTGTAAATACCTAAAGGCAACTCACAGTTGTCATAAACTGAGAATTGAGAAAAATATGCTTGCTTTTCATCAGATAAATCGCCAAAAACTAAATATACTTTTAATTTTAGACAGGAACTTCTTTCAGTATAAGAATATTGGTCAATTCTTGAGACAAATATACTAGAATTCCCATATTCATCTAAGGAAACTTTTTGTTATACAGATTAAACTCCTAAAGTCATAAATTGCATTTCTTTTAATGCGTTATTCTAATGGTTTTCTTTTGTATCTATTTTACTATTAAAAATTATCTTTTTATTTTGGTTGTCACTTCCTTAAAGGAAGCTCTCATCAAAATAAGTCTGAGAACCAGGCACAGAGTGTTCATGCCTGTAATCCCAGCAGCTCCGGAGGCTGAGACAGGAGGATCACAAGTTCAAGGGCAAACTCAGCAACTTAAAAAAGCCCTGAACAACTTAGCAAGACCATGTCTCAAAATAAAAAAAATAAGAAGGGCTGGGAATGTGGCTCAGTAGTGAAGCATCCCTGGGTTAAATCCCTGGTACCAAAAAAAAAAAAGAAAGAAAAAGAAAAGAAAAGTAAATGAAAACCCTAATAAAATAGTAACCTAGATAAGACAATTTAGAGTAATGTAATACACAGAGATTGGCATTTATAATCACATTATTACTTTAATAATCAAAGGTAGGTAGTGCTGGAGCAGTGACTCGGCAGTTACGGCACTTGCCCAGCATGCACGAGTATACGGTTTCAGACTTCAAACCCACGTACACAACTAAGTGTCAGAGCAACGAAAGCCATGTGAAAAACTCAATAAAAAAAATTTATTCTCTCTCTCTCTCTCTCTCACACACACACACACACACACTATCCTCTCTTTAAAAAAAAACAAAAAACAAAAAACAAAGGTAGGCAGTGCTCAATCACATGTCCCTGGCCAATTTTTCAAAAAATAATTCCATAAAGCCAAGAATTTGATTGACTTTTTTTTTATTCTGGCTGGCCTTGAACTGACAGTCTTCCTGCCTTAGCCTCTCAAGTCACTAGGATCACAGATGAGTGCCACCGTGCCAAGCTCAGCAACATGATTTCTAACGTTACACTCACTGCAGGAAAAATTACATTGAGAAAAAGAAGTCAACAAAATGCTGTGTGCAGGTGATCTGAATTCTTCAAGAATTAGAGAAAAACATTAGTTTAAATCAGTGCTTCTTAACCCTTGCCAAAGTAGAACCTAGAAGCCTTTTTAAAAGTACCAATTGCTTATCTCCCACCCCTTGAGATTTCGATTTGCTCCGTCTGGGAAGGTCCCAGTCATCTGCAGTGTTACAAGTTCCTCAGAGGTTTACTTTGCATAGCCAGAGTTGAGAACCATTATATTAAACGATGTAAGATTATTTATAAACTTTCAATAAATTTTCTAAAAAGATGCTTAAGGATTTTCTGTCTATGCCTAGTGCTAATTCAAGTAAAGTATGAATTATCCTTAAATATAATCCTTTTTATGTGGACTTAAACAAATGTCAACACACATACTCATAACCAACAGGTTTCCCAAGAAAAAGTGTCAAAATTATACGCTGTGTACAGTCACAATTGTAAAGTCCACATCTATGTTAAATCTTTAATTCTATTGCATCTCCAGACTCTTTTGATCTTAAAAGATAAAAGCTAAATCAATCTAATTCAAGTGAAAAAAAAATAAGGTAAGGGTGTAGCTCAAGAGCTAGAGGTGTAGTTCAGAGGTAGAGGATTTGCCTCGCTTCCAAGACCAGGTTTCCCACTCTCGGTCATATTCTCTTGCTCTGTTTCTTATCCTTGCTTCCCTCTGCTGATGATTATTCTCTCTGTCAAGGAGTATCCTCCAAGTGGTAGTAAACCCAGGGTCACATCTTTGCAGCATCCGTAGCTGAAAGGCAACAGATGGTCTTTTCCACTACTTCAGAAGATAAGTCTAAGACAATGACCATAAATTGCCCCAAATCAGATCACAAGGTACTCAAACCAAAAAAAAAAAAAAATCTCAATTATCACCTATGTATAAATATATCACTTGACAATTTAATTGAGTTTTAAGACATCAATAAGAATGAATATTGGGAAGAAGAAGAGAGAGTAGAAACCAATTTGGAGAACTCTTATGTCCAGAGAAAATTTTACCTGGTAGGAGATACAGTGATTCAATTAACAGAGATAGTCAAAGGTCATATCAAGGACAAGCTTTTACTTAAAGGTAAGAGTTTGATTTGTAATCTGAGAGCTAAAAGGGCCACAAAAGGATGTCAACACAGGAACGAGATGATTAAATTTGTTTTAGGGAGATTACTTTAGACCAGGCATGGTGGTGCATGCCTATAATCCCAGCAACCAGGAAGGCTGAGTCAGGAGGATCACAAGTTTGAGTCCAGCCTCAGCAACTTAGTGAAGGCCTAAGCAATTTAGTGAGACCCCGTCTCAAAATAAAATAATAAAAAGGTTTGGGTGTGGCTCATCCCAAGGTAGAACATCCTTGGGTTCAATCCTGAGTACAAATAAAAAGAAAAAAGAAAAACAATAAAGTTTACTCTAGCATGTGGGGAGATTGAAGAGGATACATTCTAAAAATAGAAGGGAAAAAAAAGGAGATTGGAGTTACCCATACGAAAAGAAATCTAAATTTGTACCACGGCAATGGTAGGATATGAAATGGATTCGAGGGAATCTAAGTACAGTACTGGACTGGGTATGGGAAACCATTCAGGATGACTACCTGACTCCCAGAACGAGAAGCTTGGAGGATAGTGATGCTGTTAACAAAGAGAATTTGGGAATAGAGGCAGGTATAGATTACAAATTCAGTTTCATATATTAAACTAGCTATCTGTAGGGTGAAAATGGATTTATATTGTAAAGGCAACTCTAAGATCCACTTAATTGTAAAATCACATTGTTAGATGATTAGTGCACAAATACACTCCTTGGGACAAGGGGAGAAGTAGGAAGGTGAGCCAAATGCCTTGCAAGTCCATGTGGAGGAAAGGCAAGTTAGTAAATAGCCCCAACAACAGTGTTAAGGGCGTTCTGCCAGATGGCACGAACCCCAGAGAGGTCGAACATGGCCGGGGAATGAAAGCCTTGACGTGGTGGTAAAGACAAACTGGGTGTTAACTTCCCATCTTCACACACTTGGCTTGTGGCAGCTGAAGCAGGGCATGGGTGACTTGGTCAGGATGTGAAGCAGGCGCGGACTTCGGCTAGGGCACGGGTGCTCTACGCAAGTTTTCTTCCATTTTGTCCTCCAGCACCCTTTCTAGCGTAGGGGAATTCCCAGAAGAAGTGGGGGCCGACAGAGCTTCACCCTTGGAAGCCCATGGAAGCCACCAAAGAAGGGACAGACTCTCCTTGCCCTCGCCCTTGCAAAGAGGGCACTAGAGGTGGTCCTTCAGCCAACTCCATGTCCCACTCTGGGTCCCCAGGCACTGATAGAAGGATGCAGTGCTCTTGACAGATTCTTCGCAACACGAATATTTCATAAGTAGGACATGAGGCACGTCATAGTATTCAGTATCCCACATCGGATATCATCTGGCCATCAACAGAGTAGGAGAGATGCCCAACACTCGATTCGTAAAGGCACCATTTCCTGTCATTTGAATAGTTTTCTGTCTGCTCTGATTTGACAATTGGGTGGGGGACAGGAAGAGAGGAAGACCAGATGAAAACAATCAGTTGATATCAATGTTAAACAATACAATGTCATAGTATTTTTAACTCTAAAGCATAAATATCCACATATGTTTTATTATTAAAATAGAAAACACAGATGGCTGAGAGTTCAATGATGGCAATGACAGAGGTGGGGACCCAGTGACAGGCCACCAAGCCATCTGACCCTGTGCCAAATGTGGACTGTGATATCGGTTACAGCTGCCTGGCCGCCCTTGGTTCCTGACTATTTTATAGCCCTGGTCTTCAAGCCTTCCCATTATTGCATACTTTACAATAAATACTTTTCCTGTTTAAGTTAATCAAAGTTGATTTCTGTTGTTTGCAACCATGAACTCTGTTAGTTGCAGGTGAAAGAACTTTCAAGGGAGAAATGAAGGGTGCCGTGTGCTAGGGTCCCTGGCTGTTGAAACACTCCTAAATTGTAGTATAGGGAGTTCCACAGAGTTTCTAAACACAAATTCAAAACACAGAGGAGGAAAGTGACCTGGTAATGTAAAAATTTACATATGTCTATGTTAGAATACACCATAATTAAAATTGAAAGACAAACTAAAAGAGTACACAAGAAACTGTAGGTGTCCTGAGCTTTTCAAAATTAGGAACATCTTCTTTCCCTAGACAAAACTACATATTGATTGTTTCTATGCCAAAAAGATGGAAAATATACAAAATAAAATTTGTCAGTGCCGGGCATTGTGATACACACCTGTAATCCTAGTGGCTAGGGAGGCTGAGGCAGGAAGATCACAAGTTCAAGGCAAGCCTCAGCAACTTAGCAAGGCCCTAAGATCTTAATGAGACCCTGTCTCAAAATAAAAAGTGAAAAAGGGCTGGGGAATGTGGCTCAGTGGTTAAGCACCCCTGAATTCAATCCCCAGTATCAAAAGAAAAAAAGGTCAAATGATTTTTACTCTTTACTTATCAAATTCAGGGTGCAGAAGCACTGCCAGGACACTCCAAACCCTCCATCTGAAGGTGAGATTCTACAACCACTTAAGCATTCCTCGGCTTGAGAGGTAATGAAATCCTCTCAGCCACAGATTTCTTGGAAGAGGAACAGAGGGAAGGTGCTTGACCTTGAGTTATGTCTCTGTGCATGTGACAGGCAGGGCAGGGAATGGAGGTAGGGGTAAAAATAGCATAATGTTCCCATTCCTTATTTTCTACAAGAAATCACAATTCTCACGGTTTATTTAGTTATAATTTTCTCATGCCTGACACAGGCTACTGAAGACCGCATGTACAGCCAGCAGTCATGATTATTGAATGTTAACATTTTTAGCAGGAGATAAATCCACTTTTTGTGGTCCACCTCTGAGAAGGGTCCCAAAGGCCATGGTTACTCACTTAAGCCCAGCAAGTCATGGTCATAGTCCAGTCATCCTATCTGCTTCCCACAAAAAGAAAAAATTTATTCCACAGGTGGCAGGTCCCATGGAGGAGACTGTCCTGAGGCTCTCCCTATCTGTACCTCTGCATCTTGTACCTCACATATTGAACTCAGCTTCACTTCCAGAGCTGTCAGCTTATATTTGACAGATTGTGATCATTAATGCATCAAATTCTAATGAGCTAAGTTGTTTTGTTGTTGTTTGTTTAGTAGTAGGGATTGAAGTAGTAGGGATTTAGTAGTTGTAGAGTCCCAGGGCAGTCTACAACTGAGCTTGAGCCTTGTCCCTTTTTTATGTTTTATTTTGAGACAGGATCTTGCTAAGTTACACAGGCAGGCCTTCAACTTGTGGTCCTCCTGTCTCAGTCCCCCCAGGAGCTGGGATTAAAGGTGTGTGCCACCATGGCCCACAAATTCAGTTTTTAAACTATGGGATGTTTCACAATGATAGGCATCCCTGCTAATCTGGAGAATTCCAACAATAGGCATCCCTGCTAATCTGGAGAATTCCAACAATAGGCATTCCTGCTAATCTGGAGAATTCCTGCATGTGGGAAGTCCGCAAGGGACTGTAGCAAAAAGAGAAGCAAGAAGATGGTGTGAGAAGACAGGCTTGCAGGCAGGAGCCAGCTGCAGCGTCCACACTTGGAAAGGGCACAGGCCTAAGGGACTGACAGTTCAAGGGTGTAGAAGATGACAGAGCTGAGAGGCAAAGTCAGATTAACAAGTTACCGTTCTGACTAGAAAGCATCACAGTTACTGCACTGAGACAGAGGAAGGAATTGAGTGCTGCGGGCAACTGGAATGGCCTTTGTTACCGCAGTGCAGGCAGAAGTCACCAACCTGCAGAGGAGTGGTCTGGCCTCCAATAGAACATTGGTTTAAAATGCCTTTCTGCTTCAGTAAAAGATACCTGCTGGCAGACTGGGTTGCTAGGTTGGGATGAGGCCCATATGAGAACAAGTAACCAACATTCTTACGACCTTTTAAGGAAGCAGAGTAAAATACCTAAGTTAGGTGTTGCTACCTGTCCTTACACTCAAACTCACACAACTCCTGTTCTGCTTGTGCCTTTTAATCAGTTTGCTTTTATTCTGGTCTCTGCAGTCTGGCAGTTATGACTGTGTCTATCTTGTTCCACACGATAACTCCAACACATAGCATGGGGCCTGATGAGTAGGTATATAAACAATATTTCCTGAACTAAGGAATGAATTAGATCACCGACCCAAGCACCAAACACTTTATCATCATTTCTACCATTTTATCAAGCTGTACAGGAAAGCTAAGAGAAAACTGATATTCTCATGTCATTTTTCTCTGGTACGTGCAAAACAATTACATCATGGATTAAGGACCAGAGCAAATTCAAACAGAATTACAAGATAAAAATAAAACGTATCAGGGCTGGAGCGGTGGCTTGGCGGTTACAGCACTTGCCCAGCATGTTCAAAACATGGTTCAGACCCCAGCAACACATACACAAGAAAGTGTTGGTTCAATGAAAGTCACATGAAAAACTAAATAAAAATTGATTATATCCCTCCCTCCCTTCTCTCTTTATCCCTCTCTCTTTTAAAAAAAAATAAAGTAAAATATAACATAAAGTGTATCAATACATGAAGTCCCCTAGGTTTCAGTGAGGTGTGGTCACAGATATTCATTGCATCCCTGAGGGCACGACATTTCTACCATGTAAATGCACTCCTTTCTGTACTTGGGCAGAGGCAAGGGGTTATATATGGCTATCAGAACAATAACAGCTGAATAATTTTAAACAGAAAGGTCTTGACATTCAGAGAGCAAAGTTTTCTAAATTGCTGATTTCACACATATCCCAGAATTAAACTGTGGAACACTGAAAACAAATATGACATGAAAAATTTGAATGGTGACATAAGAAATCCCATAAAATCCTAGTCAAGTACATTTTACAAAACAGTTTCCTTCAACATTTCAGAAAATAGCTATTTTTACATATAAAAGGATTAACTAATTTTCACCTAGTTTTGTTTTATTTTGTATTGATACTGGGGTTTGAACCCAGGGGTGCTTTATCACTGAGCTACAGCCTCAGTCCTGTTTATTTTTCATTTTGAGACAAGGTCTCCCTAAGTTGCTAACAGTGATCTTGCACTTGAAATGCTCCTGTCTCAGCCTCCTGAGTCACTAGGATTACAAATGTGATCTACCACACCTGGCAATCTTCCCCTTATATTATAAATTTTGCCACTTTATCAACTTTATCTGGAAACTATGCACTTTACAAGCTATAATAGGATAGCTTGTAAAGTTACTAAAAATCACTCATTTGTACTTATCCAAAATATCTAAAACCAGAATATTATAGCAACACAACCACTTCAGTATTTATAACAGCACAAGTCACAATTTCCAAATTATGGAATCAACCCAGATGCCCATCAACAGTTGAATGGATCGGAAAATGTGGTAAATACACACAATGGAGTTTTATTCAGCCATAAAGAAGAATGAGATGATGACATTCGCCAGTAAATGGATGAAAATGGAGAAAACCATGCTCAGTGAAATACACCAGACTCAAAAAAATCAAGGGTCAAATGTTTTCTCTCATATGTGGAAACCAGAGCAAAGTGGGGAGGGTGTCGGATATCATAAAGATACAAGGATGATCAGTGGAGTAGAAGGAGAACAAGAGTAAGGGAGGAAGGAAAGCAAAGGGAAAGATAAGAGGAGTGAATTTAACAAAGCCTGTTACATTCATATATAAAGGTACCAAAGGGAATTTACCATTAAGTATATGTACAAGAACGGAAGTTTGGTAGAGTAGAGAAGGGAGATTAAGGGAAGGGAAGAGAAGAATGGAGATTGAAATCAAACTCCTTGTATTTATGAGTTTGCCAAAATGAACCCAAATACTATATATATGCTCTAATTTTTAAAAAAAAATCACTAACTCACTTTGATTTATAAAATGAAGTTCTTTCTTTGGAAGAAAATCATCATAATTAATAAGGATTTTCCCCCTCTTGAAAAAAGTATGATTATCCTAATACTTTTAGGAATCTCTCGATCGTTAACTGTCTTCCAATCTTCCCACTCCACTGTTAGGTCTCTTAGGAAAGCTGGGAATGTTATTGCATTCTTTTTCTTTAATATTTTAACAGCTCTGAATCCCCTGTTAATCTCTTCTTCTGGTAAACTCTTTCTTTAATTTGGGGAGAAAGGAGAACTGGGTTTGAGACCTGACTGTCCCTAGGTAAAATAGTAGACAAGTCACTGAACCTCTCTGGACCTCATTATTAAAGAAAAGTAATAGTATCTGCCAAATAGAATTATAAGGGGAAAAAATAACACATTGTATGTAGCTGTCCTTTGCAGTTTTATAGACACATTAAAATATTATATTTGACAACTAAAATTTCTGCTTATTCTTTCAAAGATTTCCCTTCTCTACAATAACCTTCAACTTTAATGCACACTTCTCCAAACCAACACTAACATGCATCTATTGAGCTCCTATTATGTTGAAGAACTGTGCTAGGAGATAAAAGTCTAAAAGAGAATCGTCAGGGAGGAAGCTGAACGTTGCACGTGCTCAGCTGTCCTATTGTACTTACCAGAATAGAACAGCCCTGAGACATGCTGCACCCAAGCATAATCAAAACGCTGGACGATCTTTCCACCCACGCTTCTTCCCCTTGCTTTTATTTATGTTCTTTTACTTACTAAATTTTAAGAATTCCAAAAAAGTAATTATGTATTTCCTTTAATTAAAAGATTTTCAGAGCACTGAACTCTGTAGAACAGTTTATCCTAAGAAAAAAAACCATCCTTCCCATCAATATGTTTAGTCATAGTGTGATATAATTACATATTTATTCATCTTAACAAATGGAAAAGTGGACAGAATGAGGCTGTGATTCCTCCCTTAACTGCTTAACTCTATCACACATCCATAAGAGCATATTCCTAAACTCCTACCAATTCTCCTGTTGTGGTGAGATTAAAAGGACCCCAGTAAATGCAAAGACCACTGTTGTTTTTTTTGTTTGTTTGGGGTTTTTTTGTACAGGGATTGAACTCAGGAGTGCTTTATTGCTGAGCCATAGCGCCAGCTCTTTTTACATTTTATTTTGAGACAAAATCTCACTAAGTTGCTTCAATCCTCACTAAATTGTTACGGCTGGTCCAAAGTGCAAAGACCACTTTGCCTAGGCTAGAGTTAGGCCGCATGCATCCTCTGGACCACTCTCCTCCTGTCTGCTAGGCTTTCTAAAGGCATCCCCCATGTGAAAGGGGAGGCAGCCCTAGGTCCTTCTTATCAGTCATATTGCAAAGAAACAAAGACAGGGGAAGGGAAAGAAAGGAAGGAAAAGGAATGGGAGAGGGAGGTATCCAAAAGAGAAGATCAACTCCCAAAAAGTACATGGTAAAGAAGCACTTTTTATCTGCCTATATTTCCTTGAGAGACCTTCCCCTTTATGTGCAAGTACACCCCACAGCCTCGTCGTGTGTACCTTAGGACTCCATTGTAAATTGAGTTCATTTTCTCCAGGAGGAAGGGTATGCATTTGCTCCTTGAGCTACACAGAGTCTAGAAAAAGTCACTACAATATCCATTTAACCAATTTAATCATGTTTTCTTTTATGAAACTCAGTCCTGAATTTGTCAAAATGAGAAAAAACATTCAGTTCAGATAACTACCTTTTTAAAATTTGCATGCAAAGTTTATTGGACCTAATCTTATTTTCTATGTCCATTTAACTTTTGTTTTTAGTTTTATTTTTGGTAAACTGAGAGGAACACAAACAACTCCCTATTGAATGCCCTGATTATCTCTCAAACCTAAGTTTTTTTGTTTTGTTTTGTTTAAAGAGAGAGGGACAGTGAGAGAGAGAGAGAAAGAGAGAAATAGCTTTTATTTAGTTTTTTCACGTGGCTTTTGTTGCTCCAAAATTTCATTATGTATATGGTGCTGGGGTTCAAACTCACATACTTGAGCATGCCTGGAAAGCACCATAACTGCTGAGCCACCACTCTAGCCCTCAAACCTAAATTTAATGAATTGAAATGAGTTTAAAGATTGGCCTTGGGAGAACAATTGCTATGGAGAATTTGATGAATATTGATATCAACAGAAGGAAAACTCAATGGGGCTGCGGGTGTGAATCAGTGTTCGAATATTTTCCTAGCATCCGAAGGCCCTGGGTTTGATTTCCAGCACATCAAAAAAGAAAGAAGGAAAACTCCATTTGCAATGCTATTGAAATAATCAAAATAACCAAAAATAAGAAATACAACTAGCAGCTATAGAGATAATTAAGTATTTCCATGTCTTAGTTCTTCAAATTTCCCACCAACATCAAAAAGTTGGTCTTGTCTCCAACTGAGGTTGTCACAGGAAAGCAGAGAGCTGAAACTTCAGACCTCGGTTCTCGTGTTCCAATGAAAGAAAATTTAAAGTCAGACACCAAAAGTTATACAAGAAAATTTTATTTTAAGTGAAAGAGAGGTGAAAGTAAAGTAAAAGCAAAGTAAAGCTCAAGCAGAGAGCACTCTCAAGAATAGGCCGTCTCTGTGCAGAGAACGACAGAGACAACACCATCTCCAAATTTATTGCTGTTTTAATGTTGATTTGAAAATTGGGGTCTTCCTTCAGCAACCTTCACAAATCAGGTGTTCAGCTCCTCCTTCACATCGGGTGGTGGAGTTTTTGACCTTAGTCAGTCCTCTCTGGAATTGTTGTGGTAGCCATCCTATTTAGAGGGGCTTCATCTACAAATAAATCCCATATTAATGTGGGCCTTGGGGTCACTAGCAGGTAAAAGTTACCTCAGTACGCCTGCGCTTTAAAGAATACCCTCTAGTAGGAGACACCTGTTGCCAGTAGCTTTTAGGTTCATCTCAACTTTTATGGGTTCTGTCAAGAGCTAGTCCCATAGATCCTTTGTTCTTGAGGTAACCGCCTCCACATTATCTCTTGCTTATCAATTGTTTGTGTACTAAAGTTTTATTCACTTATCTGCCTTGGTGGCAGCTTAAAGAAAACTTCAAGAGTCAACCTGTGGCCTTGTCAAGCATTTCACTGCTCATTGCTACCTACTACCTAACAAGGTATTCCCATAGGTAAGAGCAAGATTTGTAAGTCAAACTTCTAACTCCAAAATCTTACACCGTTTCCCTGTGTCACACACGGGCCAGTGTTCTGAAGAATGAAGAACAGAGGCATAACTGTTTGCTACCCAGAATCCTATTCAGATTATTTTCAGGTCATGGCTGTTTCTAACAGATTCAAGACTGGGGGCTGACCTCCTGATAAGTCAGTCCTCTTAGGCACATCGCTGGCCAATATGTTTTCATTTATGAAACTCAGTCCTGAATTTGTCAAAGGAAAGGAAGAACATGGAAACAGTAAAATTCGAATTGGCCTGAGACAAAAGTGTTCCTAAACATCCAAGCCCTGGCTTCAGTACCCTAATCATAAGTTCAGTAATAAAAAAGGATGGTTAGCTTCAGTATTCTAAACTTTTTCTCTACAAAAGACATTATACAACTTAAATAGATCAATTCCTCAAAACCCACAAATTATCAAAATCTACAAAAATGAAACAAAAATTTTAAGCAATCCCATAACCACTAAATTGAATCATCATTTAAGAGCTCCCCAAAAAAGAAATCTCCAGTTCCAGATGACCCCACTGGAAGATTCCACAAAACACTTACAGAATTAATACCAATTTTTACATAATCTCTCTGAAGAAATTGAAGAAAAGGAAACATTTCCCAATACATAATATGAGGCCAGTGTTACCCTAATTCCAAAACCAGACAGTATAAAATGAGAAACTGGAGGCAAATACCTCATGAACTTAGACACACAAAAAAAAGAAAAGAAAATCCTCAACAAAACATGAACAACTCAGATCTATTGAGTACTTAAAAAAAAAAGTTGAAAGTATATAAAAAAGAGGGATTAGTATACAAACAGTTGAGGATAAACAAAAGCAAAAGAGATAATGGGAGGGGGAGGGGATACTTTAAGAACAAAGATCTATGGGACTATCTTTTTACAGAACCCACAAAAGTTGAGATGAAACTAAAAGCTACTGGTGAAAGGTGTCTCCTATTAACTCAGAAGGTCGTCCTACTTACGGAGGCTTCATCTGCAAATCAATCCCACGTTAATACGGGCCCTGGGGTCAATAGGGTACAAGTTACCAGGAGTGCATCCTAGCTTTAAAGAATACCCGCTTCTGAGCTATAAAAATAAAATTATTTTTACAAAAGCCTGGGGATATAGTTCAGTGGTAGAGTGCCCCTGGTTTTAATTTTCAGTACCAAAAAAAAAAAAAAAAAAAACATGTGCTTTATTTAAAACGTGGAGAAAGTGAAGAAATATATTTTAAAAAATTCTTAGTAAATTTAACCTCTAGTTCTGTTAAGTTGAAAAAATTGTGTGCATTAATAACCTCTAAATTTATAGGAAAATAATTTTGTAAAGTTTGCAATCTAGAGATTAAAATTATTCCTTTGTAACTTTTCTGAACAAGCACATTTTAGTTGCCTACTGTCTGGTAACTACATTACGGCCACTACCTAGAGTTAGCAAATACACCAAAATTTAATCAAGACACAGTTCCTGCTCTCCATTTCTCATCCTGTGCAGTGATTTCTAAACTTGCACATTGCTTTCCATCTGTTCCACAGCTCTCAGCATTTGACTGTATTCTATGTTTTGTTATGGTCTACTCATTTCTTGCAGGAGTCATGTCTATTCAACTAAATCCAAAGATAATTGAAAGCCAAGACTCAGCTCATTCATTCACTAAGCATTGGCAGTTCCAAGTATGTTGATGTGAGGGACTAAACGATAATTTTCTGGGGCTGGAGCGGTGGCTTGGTGGTTTCGCTGCTTGCCTGGCATGTGCAAGTACACGGGTTCAAACCCAGCAACCCACGTACACAACTAAGTGTCAGAGGAACAAAAGCCATGTGAGAAACTAAATAAAAATTCTGTCTCTCTCTCACTGTCCCTCTCTCTAAAAAAAAAATAAAAAGATAATTTTCCATCTATCTTTCTAAGCTTTTTTTTTTTTAAAGAGAGAGGGACAGGGAGAGAGAGACAGAGAAAGGGAGAAACAACTTTATTTAGGTTTTCACATGGCCTTAGTTGCTCCAACACTTAGTTGTGTACGTGGTGCTAGGGTTTGAACTCGGGTCCTCGTGCTCGCCAGGCAAGCACCAAAACCGCTGAGCCACCGCTGCAGCCCTCTTTCTAAGTTCTTGACTGGGATCCCTGTGACAAAAGAGAATAACAAGAGAAAAAAAAACAGAAGTTTATTAACATGTATATCTCATCTATGCATGGGGCTAGTACGGCAAGTGCTCCTGCATCTATCATAACCTGGTCTGTTTATCTGTTCCAGAGACAATATTCCCTGTGGCTCTTAGTTCAGAAGCCATTATTGGCATGAATTTAGAAGCTCTTAGAGGTTTCCCATGTTGAGTCACAGCTCAACTTCTTAACCATTTCACTGTATTCATTTGGATCATCCATAAGGTAGGAAATAGCCCAGCAGCTAATAGCTAATAGCTAATACTTCTGGATCGTGCCCAACACATCATGTGGTTATATAAGAACGCACATGCACTGTTGCTTCTGACTTGCATAAGACATCTTGATTATTGCTTCCTGCATCCATGTGAGGGAGCCTAACTAATTCTATTTTCCTTACAGAAGCTACATGGAAAATGTCAAACATCACAACTGACCATCAGGACCAAATAAACAAATTGTAAATCATGGATTAGCCCCATACTTTATTCTTGTTCTCTCCAAGGCAGACTTTAAGATAAAAAAGTACAACTTGGGAGACAGAGGCAGGAGGATCTCAACTCTGAGGCCAGCCTCAGCAACGAAGAAACCCTATCTCAAAATCAAAATTAAAGATGGCTGGGGATGTAGTTTAGTGGTTCAATCACACAGTACCCCCCCCAAAAAAAGACTCAATTCAAAGGTAAACAATATGGGCTGTGACTAAATATCCAAGTGATGGAACAGTTAAGCCAATTATACACTTTGTCCTTTAGGATATACTAAAAGTTAGTTGATGAACATCTTTATTGCTAAAGATACCAAAATTATTCTGGATGCCACTGCAATTATCTGTCAAGTTGCTGAGAAACTAGATGAAACTGAGTAACTTAGTATAACGATTGAAGAATGTGGAGGCTTGGAGAAAATGGAAGCTCTACAAAACTACATGGCTTCATTAAACTTCATGGAAGTGTCTTAGTTTGGATCTAGAATGTCCCTCAAAGGTTTCTTGTTGTTGAAGGCTTGGTTCCCAATTCCTTCAAACATGAGGCATTTATTTGGGAAGTGAGTGGATCAAAGAGGACCCCGATCTCATCTGTGGATTAATCTATTGATGAGATCATAATTGAATAGGCTATTGGGAGGTGGTGAAAACTGTAGGAGGTGGCACCTAGGTGGAGGAAGTAGGTCGCTGTAGGTATGCTCTTGAAGGGTATGTCTTGTCCCTGATCTCTTTCTCTTCCTGCCTGCTCTGAGGTGAAGGTAAGCAGCTATCCTCCAACACATGTTGTTCTGCCTTGCCACAGGCCTGAAACCAACAAAGCCAGCTAACCATGGACTGAAACCTCTGAAACCATGAGCTTAAATAAACCTTTCCTCCCTTAAGTTGATTTTCTCAGGTATTTTGTTACAGTGACAGAAAATCAACTATCACAAGAAGAATTTCCCAGTAGAGGATGAGGAAGATCAAAATGTTATACCAGAGACCACTGATGAAGTCTCTGTCTTCCAAGATTAGGATGGATCTCCAGGACCTTCAACTTTGAGATTATACAGCTGAGGCATAGTTGTGTACTTTTTTATGTTCTGGGCAAGTTCTACTTATGGTTTCCCTAACAAGAACTTCTTGGTTGTTGTTATTTCTTTTTGCAGTGCTGGGAATCAAACCCAGGGCCTCAGGCATGCTAGGCAAACACTCTTACTAAACTATATCCCTAGACCTTTAAGAAATTTTTTGAATGTAGTTTGCTATTGTAGCACTTTTCACAATGAAACATTAAACAGTTTCAAACTATATCTAATGCATAACACTGAAGGATTTCTTGTTTCTATGTGCAATTTCAAAAAGACAAGTATCCTGTAAATAAAGATTAATTCCACCCCTTTCTTTAAAAAAATAGATAATATAAACTTAATAAGTGTTCTATAAGAAATATGCAGAATGTTCCCTGTGAGAATGATTACCTCTAACCATAAAGTAGTAGGTTTTATAGAAGTTATAAAGGCAAGAGATATTTGGAAACTTTCTACATTGTTTTTGCAAATTTCTGTAAGTCTAAAATAAGTTCAAACTAACATTGTTTTTAAAAAAAAAAAAAGAGGGTCAAGATATAGAAAAAGCAATTCTCAAGTTCATATGAAATAACAGGAGACCCAGATTAGCCAAAGCATTACTCTACAGGAAGGAAGAAGTAGGGGGTATCTCAATCCCTGACCTGAAATTATATTACAGAACTGTAGTAGCAAAAACAGCTACTACAGAACCAAAGACCAGTGAAACAGAATAGAAGATCCTGAGACAAACCCCCATATCTTTAACTATTTGATATTTGATAAAGGGGGCAAAAGCATAGTATGGAAGAAAGACAGCCTGTTCAACAAATGGTGTTGGACAAACTGGACAGCCATGTGTAGACAACTGAAGCTGGATCCTTATCTTTTGCCCTGCACAAAAATTAAATCAAAATGGGTCAAAGATCTGGATATTAAACCAACAACTTTGGTTGCTACACCTCGGACTGAGGGCTAATATCCAGAATATACAAGGATCTAAAGAAACTAAACACCAAAATCACAAATAATCCAATCAATAAATGGGCTACGGATCTTAAAAGAAACTTCTCACCAGAGGAGGCACAGAAAGCCCATAAATATATGAGAAAATGCTCTACATCATTAGCTATAAGGGAAATGCAAATCAAAACTTCAATGAGATACCACCTCACTCCTGTTAGAGTGGCAAAAATGAAGAATACAAACAACGACAGATGCTGGAGGGGCTGTGGGAAAAGAGGAACACTTTCACACTGCTGGTGGGACTGCAAACTGGTTCAGCCACTATGGAAAGCAGTGTGGAGAATCCTCAAAAAATTAAGGATGGAACCACCTTATGATCCAGCTATCCCACTCCTGATATTTTCCCAAAAGAGTTAGAATCAGCGTATTATAGTGATGTGGCTTCCTCAATGTTTATAGCAGCTCAATGTACTATAGCTAGATTATGGAACCAATCCAGATGCCCCTCACTCAACGGGTGGATACAAAAACTTTGGTACATATATACAATGGAATACTACTCAGCCATTAGAGAAGATGATATTATGGGTTTTGAAATCAAATGGACAGAGATGGAAAGAATTATGCTAAGTGAAGTATTCCAATCTCAGAGACTAAAGGGCCGAATGGTTTCTCTCATCTGTGGAAGCTAGAATAATCCGGAAGCAGTATGTTAGTTAAGCTAATAATAACTTCAAATTGTATGATTCTTAATGCAACAGGGGGATGGCTCCCTAGGATAACTGGAGGTGTAGGGTGGGGGACAGGGTGTGGGGAGGTCTTAGGAAGAATATCTAGGAGACTGGAGGGTGGGAATATGGGGGAATCATCTCAGAAGGAGATCTCTGACCTCCACGAGATATCCATTTAACTCAGGGGTTCTTCTAGGGGAAACAGCAACATGGGGAACCCAAGCTGGACATCCACGACATGGCATTAGCCCTGGATAACTAAGTATATATACATTTGTTCTTGAATGTTTGATAATGTTTCCCCCTCAATTGTAACTCCATATTCATCTAATAAAAAAAAAGAGGGTC
This sequence comes from Aplodontia rufa, assembly GCA_004027875.1. NCBI lineage: Eukaryota > Metazoa > Chordata > Mammalia > Rodentia > Aplodontiidae > Aplodontia > Aplodontia rufa. The sequence goes on from PVKS010002480.1 coordinate 66,273, forward strand.
AAGACCTCAGTATTTATCCTAAATAAGTATGCAATGGATGAATTACCCTGTTTATAGCAGCACAGTTCACAATAGTCAATTATAGAACCAGACTGGTTGTACATCAATTGATGAATGGATCAAGAAAATGTGGTATATATACACAATGGAGATTTATTTAGCCATAAAGCAGAAATCATGTCATTTGCAGGAAAACAGATGGAACTTGAGACCATTATTTAAGCAAAATAAGTCAAACTCAGAAAGTCAAGGGTCACATGTTTTCTCTCATATGTGGAAGCTAGCAAGGAAAAAAGGGAAAGGTGGGATCATGAAAACTGAAGCAAAATCAGTAGAGTAGAGAAAAGTAACCAGGGGGAGGGAGGAGTGAAGGGAAAAGGGACATACCGCAGAATGATGTTGGCCAAATTATATTGCTAGATTGTATTCATGTATAAACACGCAACAACAAATCCCACCATTATGTACACCTATAATGTAACAATAAAAAATATGGAAACCGTTGGGGCTGGAATGGCTGCTCAGCAATTGTGGCACTTGCCCGGCATGCACAAGGATGTGGGTCCAAACCCAGCACCATCTACACAACAAAGTGTCAGAGCAACAAAAGCCATATGAAAAGCTAAAGAAAAATTATTTCTCTGTCTCTCTCTCTCTCTCTCTCTCTCACTGTCCCTCTCTTTTTAAAAAAAATATGGAAAATGTAATGATAAAAACAAAAAGAGGGTCAATAAATAAGAAATGTTGCTAGGAAACAAAAACAAATGCACCTACACTGAATACCTTCAAGCTATCAGGTCCTTCATTTATGTCATTTCACGTCATCTTCATAATAATCCTACAAGGTCCAAAGATTAGCCGCCTTATTTCTCAGAAAAGAAATTCAAGATAACAGTTGAAGAGTTCAGAAGCTAAATATAATAATAATATAATAATAAAATATCAAGACTCAGTATGTAGAGGCTGGAGAGGTGCCTCAGTAGTTCTGGTGCTTGCCCAGCATGCACCGGACACATGTTCAAGCTCCCACGTACACAACTAAGTGTTGGAACAACAAAGGCCACATGAAAAAACCAAAAAATTGATTCTCTTTCTCTCTCTCTGTCCCTCTCTTAAAAAAAAAAAAAGACTCCATAAATGGAGACCCAGATGATCCCAAGTCTAGCTAGTTTTTCCCAAGTGTAAGTAGTACACAAGCAAAGAAGAGGAGCCTCAATCAGGTAACAGCAAATAGTCCCATCTGTTTAACATCCAAGGTATGTTCAATTTCTGGGTGAAACAGTTAAAAATCAGTCTGAACACTGTGATTTTCTTTAAGGATATTGTCTTAAAATTTTTTTGGAGGATGAGGTACTCAGGGCTTTGTATATGCTAAGAGTATGCTCTACCACCAAGCTGTATCCCCAGACCTAAACACAATTTTAATACTATAAATGACCATTCATTTTCCTTAGCCATCATCAAATATTATCCCATTGACACAGCTAACAACTAGGCCTGTCTAGTCTGAAAAAGTAAAGTTTCCACACTCCTATAAGTCAGTGTGTTTTTATATGGATCCAGAATTTTGGATTTATATTGCAAAAGTTCAAGAGGTTTACTCAAGTTCACAGAATCCCCAGGAGATGTAGGTTAGCCACTAAGAATAGGGAGAAAGGTTGGTTTTGGAGTTAGTTTTCATGGTGGTTCTGACTTGTTTTCAAGTTGGAGTAGACTGGTCAATACAGACACAAATGTCATGAAATCCCTTCTATGGAGTTTAGGTTGGTTCATGGACCAACCAAACACTGGTAATGGAAACCCTAAGTCTTTGCACCTGTAGTTACCTGACTGAATTTACCATGTTTTGGTGGTTGTATATGCACATTCCAAATTTGCAATTTGCTCCAGGCCACAAAATTTACCCTCTAATTAGCAACTGATAGACCTATTAAGATCTCAGGTTCAGGTTCATTAGCAAGTAGTACAATATAAAGCACCTTAAGTTAGGAATCAGAAGAGAAGACTTGATTAAGAGAAGTATCCACTAGCCTCTGTAAATCTATTCCCTAAGTCTTCATAAGAGTACTCTGAAGATAAAGTGAGAAAACCAAAATAAAGGATTCTTGATACCAAGGCTGGAGCAGTGGCTCAGCAGTTGCAGCATTTGCCTCACATGCACGAGGACCCGGATTTGAACCCCAGCACCACATACCCAACTAAGTGTTGGAGCAATGAAAACCAGATGAAAAACTAATAAAAATTATTTTCTCTTTCTTCCTTTCACTGTCCCTCTTAAGAGAGAGAGAGAGAGAAAGAGAGAGAAACAAAAGAAAACTCTTGGTACCCAGAGAACTCTGCCCAGTACGGTGGTGCTTCCCTGATATGCAGGCCAGTGGTACATGATATGACAAATGAGGTGAATCTGGCAGCATCAAAGAAAGGAAGGTCCCTTGAAGTGACTATAATCCTGCTTTGAATCACTTCAGTAGAAAACCCAATGTCCGCCTGGTGCTGATTACATAAAATCTCAAGATATGTGTCTCTAGGGCAAAAAGTATAAAATGGGGCCTAAGACTTTTTTGGAAAAATGAGTTTAGGTCAAATAATTTAGAAGACTAGAACAGGACGTGATAGATAAAGCCTACAGCAAGGACAGAACAAAGGCAATAAACCTGTCCCAACGACACACATGGCCTTTGTTTTAAACTTTTACATAGGACCACAATGGGAACAAAGGAAGATTTTATAGATCCCTATATGAAATCAAGTACAGGTTAGGAAATCTGATCCCAAGCGATACATTAAAAAAACACACACACACACAAATTTAGACAGGAAAACTGTATGGGCAGTTTAATAATGCCCAGGCAAAGGGATGAAGCTAACATTTAACTTCCAGGAAGTTCCCTGACTTAAAGAAACTTGTAGGCCTGAAATTGAAAAACATGAAAAGGATCCTCACATCTACTGAGTGGTTTTCGTGGTGGTCTGCTCTGGTCTGTTTTGGTTTGTTTCCCAGATTGGCCTTGAACTCCTGGGCTCAAGCAATCCTCTGGCCTCAACCTTTAGTCCACAGAGCGGCGAAGGCATGCCGCTGTGCTTGGTTTGCCTTACTTGTGCTGAGTACTTGTAATAACTCTATTAGGTGCTGCTATTAATGCTGTATCTATGTAAGCACAAACCAAGGCCTAGAGGCTTGCCCAAGATCAAAAGCCAACTGGATTTAAAACCTAGCCGAGTTGGCTTTACATAGTACTAACTGTAATACACTGAACTACCCTATGTGCAAAATAAATAAATAAAAGACTTTGCCTATAGTGGCCAAGAGAAAGAAAAGAAACTAAGTCAACCTTTGACTGACAGTACAAATGAAAGAACAAGAAAGGGAAGTGAGTAACAAAAGGATTTAAAGAGGATCTGCTACCCAGAGAGTAGTTACCGGTTTTATTTTACTCTAATGATTTTACTCTAATGAACTCTGTGTAGGAGGGTGAAAGAGCCATGAGAAAGGCCAAGAATTCCTAGGATAAGATGTTAGGAGGCAAGCTTCCCCCAAAGTTTCTTGAGGGTTGTTGGCCGTTAACCATATGGAAGTAAAATGGCCAGGTGGCTTTTTGTTTGTGTTGGTTTCCCAGGATGCCCTCTGTAAATCCAGGGCCTCTAAGTTCAGATCAAACCAAACTAGATCTAGAATGGACAGAATACAATGGCACCATTTTAGAAATGATTCACTTAGTCCCTTGCTTAGTTTTCCATGTTCTTATATAGAACACAGCAAGGCCTGTGGAGTCAAGGAACTATGCATGCTCATCACAGATTCAATACTTATGTGTTCACCAACAAAATAAACTATCTCTCAGTCTGTGCAAATATTAAGTGCAACAAAGCATGTAAAAAATAGCACAGAGTAACACATACTACTCAACAAATATTAGTGTCCAGTCCTTTACCCAAACAGTATTATGAAGTCTTAAAAGACTGAAACCTGTAACAGCAATGTGATAGGAAAAAATAATCTTACAAGTTATAAAGATAGTATGTAAAGTTCAGGGGAGGGGGGGCTAGAGCAGTGGCTCAGCAGTAGAGTGCTTGCCTGGCTTGCATGAGGACCTGGGTTTGAACCCCAGCACCAAATATACAACTAAGTGTTGGAAAAACAAAAACCAGATGAAAAAAATACGCAAAACTGATTCTCTCATCTCTCAAAAAAAAAAAAAAAGACATCTGAGTAAAAGCACCTTATTAATAAGGAAATTCATCAGGTCAGTTGGCTAAATCTGAGTGGCGATGATGTCAAAGTTCGTCGTTCATACCTCTTCACTTTTGTTCTCACAAGGTAAATGTTATATTTTGCAGAATCATCCTTTGTTCAAAAAGAGCCCAATAATTAAACAGATGTTACAAACAAGATCCAGAGATCGTACCACTTAGGAGCAGAGTTAAGAGCAGAACTCTTGCCATTTGAACTCCAGAATTATTAAATAAAAATTCTTTCTCTTTCAGTACCAGTATTCATGATGCAAAATTGAATAGTCCAAAAACTTGGTGAGGACAAAATGTTTCCACAAACTATATGAACCCTCTAAATACTATGAGGCTGAAAAGAATTTCATGAGGTTACTAGAAGTTTGCTTTAAATGTTACACTTTTCTTCTTAAAACAAGTTCGAATGCCTCTAGAAACACAAGGGTAAGCCTCTGGAACCATCCTAACACTCAAAATATGAACAAACTTTAAAAACAACAAATTTTTATTTGAAAACATCAATAAACTGGCAAGCTTATCTAAAAGTCATTTCAGTCTAACATTTTATTTAGTAGATAAATATGTGCAATTTGAGTATATATAATACTCTAAAAATGCTACAACAGCATGATTCCATTTAAATAAAATTCTAAAAAAGTAAAACGAATGATAACAAATCAGTTTTCCAGGGCCAAGGATGAAGAAATTGACTTCGAAGATACATGAGAGAGTTTGGGGGTAAAGGGAATGTACCGTATGAAGACTATGGTGGGAGGTAAACAACAGCATGTTTTCAAACTCACTCAACTCTCTACTGGAAATTGGTGGCAGGGAAAGGGGAGGTTGTTACATAGAAAGTATACCTCAATTATTAAAAAAGGTAATACGCCAAAAAATCAGTTTTCTTTTTTTTAACAGATCAAGGAGATTTATTGCAATAGTTGCAGGGACACACTTTACAAGCAGAAAATAGCACCATCACAATGCTTTTCAAAGAAGCATTTCAGTCGAAGTATTTCACTCAGTAGCTTAGAGGTAGAATACTTGTCTCACAAGAGCAAGACACTGGGTTTGATCCCCAGTACTATACAAATGAAAAAAACAAAAAACAACAACAGAAACAATTTTACTTAGTAGAAAAATATATTGTTTGTAGAAAATCTATAAATAATATACATTTTTCACAATCACAGTGTTTAACATTTTTATTTTTAAAAAATCTTTTAATTTTCTTCTAGGAAAAAAACAGCAAGGGGTTGGGGATTTAGCTCAGTGGCAGAGCACTTGCCTACATGTGCAGGGCCCCAAGTTCGGTCCTCAGTCCTGAAAAAAGAAAAAAAAAACCAGCAAAACTAAGCAGTGCTTGAAAAGTAATCCTGAGTTAAATTTAAAACCCTCAATCCACTGATCCAGGGCACTGGATACTTTTTCCAGAATGTAAGGTTATACCAGAGGCTACAAATTCAGGTCAGATAGGAGCCAGGTAAACAGCATGAAGTGAGCCGCACAGAGGAAGTAGTTCTGTGGTAAAAGGGAGAGTGCATGGTCCTTCCCAAGTGAGCCACCTCCACTAGGTCCTGCAGATTGATGCCAGGAAAGAACACAGGCCTCAGTGTACCCAGAACTTCTGATGTAAGAGAAGCAGAAATATGGACTTTGATGTGAACTTTCTAATTTTTTCCCCAAGTTTTTTATATCATCATATAGGCCAAACAAATCACATATAAATAAGCCAGATTATAATACATGGTCAGCAATATACGCTTTCTGAAGTTGTTCAATAACATACATAACTGCTTGCTTCTTTAATTGCAGACAGTCTGGAACATAATAATAAGGGAATATAATAATAAGGGAAGTAAAATCCATCTTATAATTACACAAATTTCTGGTCACTTTACTAAAACTCCAAATCTTATTTACATGTAGTCTAAGCATACTTGTTGGTTATAAAAGAAAAAAACACGAGCTCAGATGAAGCAAGAAGGAGAGAGGAAACACCAAAGAAAGCTTTATTTTAATGATAATCAGCATCCAGACTCCAGGGCAACAAAATAATCCATGTGCTGAAATTTGAGAACTTCATTGCCCCAACTAGTCCAACCTGGCTGTAAATTTCGAGCAAACAATTCCAAATATTCCCCATCTGGCTTGATGTAGTCTTTTAGAACCTCTGTCCAAAAAAAAAAAAGAGAGAGAAAAAACACAAACATCACTATTAAGAAAAAATCAATTTCCTTTTAGACAGTAAGAATAGAAGAGGGAGGGATATTTCATTTAAAACAATAAAAGCAAATTAATGTCAAGAATTTCATCACACCCAGCAAAGGTGGGGAGAGGGGAGAGGGAGTGAAGATAGGCAGGGATCTAGGGAGACGATCAACAATGTAGCATACTCTTTACTTCCCTGAGAATCCAATAATACGTATGCAATCATTTAATTCTAGAAAATTCACAATAATATATATCGCCTGTAGGGGCGAAATATAGAAGAATCAAGAGACTGGGGTATGGGCGATGTGGGGTAACTCCAGTTTAGGAACAAATGCATATCACATTGTTACTTTAAGACAAAAAAAAGCATTTCATCACATGCCTTATCATTTATAGTTAGAAAACATTTAAAATAAGTATCTTTGAGACTGGGATCAATACCACCAGAACTTTCAGTAGTCATAATTTTATCAGTTTTCACATAGATGAAAAATGAGGTTTTGTTACCACATAGGTGACTTTTAGTCTAATACTGCTGACATATCTCCTGAGAACTTTATTTATTTATTTATTTTTAAAGAGAGAGGGACAGTGAGAAAGAGGGACAGAAAGAAAGAATCAATTTTACTTTAATTTTTCATGTGGCCTATGTTGCTCCGAGACTCCGTTGTGTACATGGTGCTGGGGTTTGAACTCGTGTACTTGCGCATGCTAGGCAAGTGCTGTAACTGCTCCAGCCCCACTTTTTTTTTTCTTTTTAAAGAAAGAGGGGACAGTGAGAGAGAAAGAGTGAAAGACAGCAGCAATTTTCATTTAGTTTTTTATGCAACTTTCATTCCTCAGACACTTCACTGTGTACGTGGTGCTAGGGTTTGAATTCATGTACTCGTGCATGCCAGGCAAGCTCATAACCGCCAAGCCACTGCTCCAGCCCCTAGTTTTTAGTAAATGTAATCCATTCATGAAAAAGAACTATCGAAACAATAAAAGGCAACCTACTTTAAGGATTACAATAAAATTTAAAGTATTTGTAACATATACTTTAAAGAACAGTAAGTGAAGAATTGGATGCATATTGAAATATTCAGAACAAAGAGATAACTATAGCCCCCTATAGCTATAACTTGGTAGTACTAAGAGAATCTCTCACATTCAAATTACAGATCTTTGATTACCTAAAACTCCACCATCTTATTTCCATAGTTAAGTATTACCTCTTTAATATATTAATAACTATTACATTAAAAATTATATTTTGTTAGGGAAGGATACCTCATACATATGTTCATTAAACAGCTGTATCTACACTAAATGGAAGAAAATACCACAGAAGTTGTTTATTTATTTTTCTTTAAACACACACTCAGTTGGTGACAAATATTTAAATCTATTTAACTTTGGTCATGGTGCCAATCAGCTATTCTAAACACCTAACAAGTACTGGACATAAAAATATTAATTCAGAAAGTATATGAAAAAATTTTTTAAAAAGGTTCATAATTGCTATGTAAAGTTAAGCTTAGAAGTAATCTACCAAGTTTCCTCTAGTAATGATAAAGCTCCCTTAGGAATAACTGATAAAGGAAGATTTAAAAGGTAATATATATCAAATATTTTAGTTTCATAATGTTCTTCAATTGCTCTCACAGCAAGATACCTGCTCCTTTGCCCAAACGTACTGGTTTTGTATATCAAAAATCAAGAAGAAATCGAAATTTTTCATTGTATATAATTCAACAGAACTCAAATTTGGGCTTTGACAGCTTTTAGAAGATGCTGGCACAAAGACTTCTAGTCCTTTCACATGCATACAATTGAAAGTTGAAAGAGAATGATTTCCCAAGTCTTAAATAACTATAATCCTAAATCACTTTTCCATTTTCTCCCCATAAATTCAATGTCTCACCAGCTTCAATTCAGGTTTAATGTGGTCTAAGGTACAGAGAATCAAGATTCTATTTTTGCTTATGCTTTTAAGTTTTTTGGTACAAAAATGTTAATATTCCTATTTTGAAACTTTAAACTGAAGTCAGTCAGTCAAAAATGTTCACTACCCTGAGCGCTCATTACAATCAATGCAAAGGGACTTAAGAAAGGAAGCAGAATATCCATGTTAACCTCACAGAAAATGATGGCTAGGTACTCTGAGTGAAAATAAGCAACCTAAACCCATTATTGCCATCCTTTCTCAATATAATAATTTTTACTTGTGGTTTTCTTTTCTAGTTGGAAAAAAAGCAGAAAATCAAACATTTTCATGTTAACCACATTTATTTCATTTCAAAACAAGGCAAAAGAAAGGCTAATTAATGGAAATACATTACTCTTACTAACTTTAAATATCAGTTTAAAGATAAATGCAAATAATTTGCATTTAGAATAAATGTAAAAATCAATTTCACTATGAGCATAACATATATAGACAATTACATAACATTTGTAAATGTTAAAACATACTTCCAACCACTGAAAGGAAGCAAGCAAAGCATAACTAAGCACCACCCTTTTGCTCTAGAAGCATGGGACAGCAGGGAACAAATGGCCCAAACATCAGTCACATAATCTCATTATCTGTTTCACTCCTCAGATAGAAACTATGTAACAGAAAAAGGAGTGGAAACTTCTCTGATGTAAAATGCATCATTTTGAAATGGAATAAGCTGCCAATGTGCGATTTTTTTTCATACATTTTTCAACAGAAGTAACAAATTGAACTTTTTTCTTTTTCTTTCTTTTTTTTTTTTTTTTTTTACAAAAACTTCGTGTTTCTAAGAAGCAAGAGGGGAAACATTTCATTTTATAATTAAAGAACATTTTCAGGTAAAAGTTCTAAACTTTATGCATAAGACATGTCTTATCAAATCCCCAGAGTTATGATTTCAGGATAAAATATTCTCAGAAGTCTGAAAAGTGCTCTCTGGTGGCTTTAATTTGCATTCTTCTATAACTAATATACTAACAGGATGAACTAAAAAACAATGTATTACAAATGTTTCGTATCTATCACTAATCAATATATGAGTCATTCAGATCTTTTATTTTTGTTTTTAAAATGTTCTCAATCCAAAAATGTATTTCTGCTGCTCTCTACTGGGAGTATAGAAGAACTGCATTTCATAGATAAAAGGCTACAATAAAATACTTCTGGGCTAATTTTATTCACTATTTTAAAATCTTTTATCTTATGAATAATTTTTAAATATAATTCTATTCTATTTTAAAGAAACTGATAAAATTGTGATAATATAAAAAAGTTTAAGTTGATAATGAAATATTTGGGCTCTTAGTTTGCATATTTTTTTTTTAGTAAAATATAAACCTTAAAATAAACACCGAATAAAATTTTGGTATTTGCCAAATGATAAAGAAAATTCAGATAAGAGCAATACATATTAGATTTCCTCCATCTAGTATAACTGATGTCAAATATAATTTTTTCCTCAAAGAACAGGACAGTCTCATTTTTCATTGCATCAGAAATTCAATGCAATTAGTGCAGTCCGAAATTTGAAGGTGATTATTCACCGAGAAACCCTGTAAATCAAAGGATACATCATCACATAAACATCTGAATATTTCTTGAATTAAGGAATGCTATAAAGACTCCTTCTGTAAGTAATTTAGCAGAAATCCTGAGTACTTCCAAAATAATTCTCCTGAGAATTTGTGTTCACGTTCTTACATTTCCTAACTCATAAAGTATCCCAATATTCTGCAAAAAAAAGTTGCCTATAATTTTCCTGAGTGGCAGTTTGCATAAAGATTTTTTGACTTTCGTTTTGTTTTAAGTAGGTATCATCAAATAATAAAATATATTCCCAAAGAAATTCTCTGAAAAGCAAACTTTGATTATCAAATTCAGAATCTCTCTCTAAAGGACTAACAGGACTAAGTTTTTAAACTCTTACCTCATAAATTTAGTATTTACTGAACTTCTACTATGTGCTATATAATTTTTATTAGCTAAATATGGACTAACAATTAAAGGGGAATCATTATCAAACAATCAAGAACAAAGGTATATTCACATAGCAAGCCAAAGCTGATGCCATTTCATGGTTTCCCCCACCTGGGTTCCCCCATGGTTCCATTTTCCTCAATTAACCCCTGTATTAAATGGACTTCTCATGGAGGTCAGAGGTTTCCCTCTGAGTTGATTCCCCCATACTCCCTCCCTCCAGTCTCCTTGATATCCTTCCTATTCCTTCATCCCCCATCCCCCTCCCTACATCTCCCGGCCTCCTAGGGAAGGTTCCCCCTGTTTGTGTAAAAATTCATACATATTGAGGTTATTAGTAGCTTAGCCATCTATCATACTGTTTCTGGTTGTAATCTAGCTTCCACAAATGAGAGAAAACATTCAGCCCTTGAGTCTCTGTGCTAGATAATTGTGAATATATTATAACCAATCTTTGCAGTCTGAAATATTAAACATCATTATTCTTTCTTTAGATGAGGACCATAATGTAGAGAAGGATTTAAGTAACTCCCCCAAATAGCACAGCCAGAACTCAAACCATGATAGTCAATCTCAAAAGCCATTACTTTTCACCAACTTGGTGCTTAGTTTTACTGAATGATGAACACAAGACTAAAGCATTAAGACTAGAGAGAATTCCAAGCTGCAGCAACTGAACCGATGTTTCAGAAAAGCAAAAGCAACATGTCCTCTTTAAAAACATAAAACTGAGAGTGTCTACCAAAGAAATTCTAACCGTCACTCTTTACTACTATTCCAAGCTCCTCCGGGTTTTAGAACAAGCAAGGGATGTATTTATTCTGAAACCAGCAACCCGTACTAAAACCTGGTGGTAAAATAAAGCCCCTAGCTGAACTACATCCTCAGATGCCTTCTCCAGTCGTATTCTGTCAAGGCCAATAACAGGAGTAACTGATAGTAAATGGAACATGAAAAATGGTGTAAGAGGAAAAGCTAAGGTATTATTTCTACTACAGAACTTTTGCTATAAAATTTAAAAATATTAAAACAACACATATCTGATTTAATTTCCAAATAAAATCATTTAAGTACTAAGTTCAAACCTTTTCTCAATTCTTTCAAAAATATGACAATTTTATTTTATAAAAACATACCAGCAAGAGGAGGCTTATGCGAGTGAAGAATGCAGGGCACGCTGACAATTAATTTGTGATCTGGAATAGGGAGCACTTTTATATCTGTACTCCTAATTAAAACAGAACAAAATAGTTAAATATATTTTAAGGAACATTTTTAAAATTATAAGTCATAGTTGCATTGAATTTTGAAAGCAAATAGTATCTGATTTTAAAACAAATTTAAGGGTGGAATCAATTAAGGAAATCAACAATTTTAGACATTTCCTAGAATTTCATTTTCCACAGTAACCAATTATACACTAGATAAAACAAAAGTTAATATAAAATTTCATGTGCCATACAATTCACATTTTTCTGCTCTAAGTGATTTCCAGATTTTCAAAAACGTAAAAATTAAGGAAAATCAATGATTATTGTGATAATAATTCCTACAAGCTTAAAAAATTAATACATATATGCAATTTTGAAAGATCACCTTTCTTACCTTAATGGTAAAGTGGTATTTCCCACAATTCTTCCCAGTACAAGACCTTCATAAGGCTTTTTATGTGGAGAATCTAATGGGAACACAAACTCTCCTGAATTGGTGATCTGGTAGGAAGGAGTCAACAAAAAAGTTGTTTTTTTTAATCATCACTATGTACTTTCTACCTAAAAATAAAATCATTAAACCTCAAAGCTAGTGTCCAATAAAAAATGTGAGCCACATATGTAATTTTAAATTTTCTAGTAGTTACACTGAAAAATAAAAATGTAATGAAATTAACTTTTGTAATACACTTAGTTTAATCTAACATACCCAAATTTTAACTTCAATTATGTAATCAATTCAAAAAAGTTGAGATATGTTACATTCTTTCTTTCATATTAGGTCTCTAAAAAGTCTGATACACATTTTACTTTTAAGAGAAGTAGCCACATTTCAAGTGTTAAAGAGTCACATGTGATAATGGCTACCAAACTGGATTATAAGGGATTTTAAAAATTCATTTATACAATAACAGATTTTTTGGAGGAGGGAGTTCTGAGGATTGAATGCATCATGGTGCTCTACCATTGAGCTACATCCCTAGTCATTTTTATTTTATTTTGAGACAGGGTCTTACTAAGTGGCCCAGGCTGACCTTGAAATTGCAATCCTCCTGCCTCAGGCTCCCAAGTAGCTGGAATTACAGGCATATGCCATTGTACCAGGATAATGTCATTAAATACCAGAACTGAAATTAATATGAAAAGAAGCTGGGTAGTTGATGAGATAGACAATACCTAGCATACTTAGTGTAGAGACTGGCCATTAGCATTATAAATTCAAAAATTCAATTTATCATTTCATCCTGGGATGACCAGATGCTCTAAGATTCATTTAAACCAATAAAGTTCAAAAATACAACTTACAATAATAATATCCATCCATTAATTTACAATGGAGATACATATTTTCACTATCAGAGTGCTTATATCTATTACCTATGAAATTCTTTACCCTATTTCAACCACAGCAATAATCAAAAAGTCCTTTTATCTTTCCTCTAAGGCCAATCCGACACTGCACTTCTCATACACAGTGTTGTATAAACACTGGCAAATTCTTATTTTTCAGACAGCCTTTATACTCAATGCAAAATACTGTTATGACAATATATGTAATTATTTAATATGTTTCATACAATGTTATTTTTGTTTTCAACTCCAGTCTTATCATTCTTAGAGATGAATACTGAGAATAATCTTACATTTTTTATATATTAACATTTTACTGAGTTTGATCAGAAGGTAACCTCTTTCTTTGACCTCAGTCTCTAACTATAAAAGATATATTAGGGCTGGGGAAGTAGCTCAGTGGTAAAGAGGAAGAGAGTAGGGTAGAGAAATGTAGAAGGAGGAGGAGAAGAGTTGGGAGAGGGGTAAGATGAAAAGAACTTCATAATGTGCAGGGTAGAGCGGGATATTACATTCCCATTAAGGTCTTCTATCAATTCAACCAAAACCATAACCAAAGTATGTCATGAAAGCAACGATACAACTAAATATTTGGTTGCCAATTCCCATAGGTGCAAATAGGCAAAGTATACAGCTTTCAGAAAATATTCCAGCAAACTACAAAAGCACATAAAAATGAAACTGTGTCTAAAATAAATATTAAATATTATAAAATATTGTAAATAAATATTTATGGAATTCATATGAATAATCAATATATTTTTAAAAGAATGTCCAGTGAACTCTGAACTAACACATTACTTTTTCTGTATTTTTTTTGTATTCTTGTAGCACACAGCAAGATATTAAAGATCATTCAACCAATCCTAGAAATGGAATTATTTCTTTCAAAATTAGATTTAGTAGCATGTAAGGCACTAAGAACCTAAGTTAAAATTTAGAGCATAAGTTTCTTTGTTCCAAATCCTCTCATTCTCTTTCAATGGTCATCTTTGCTATTTTCTGCTCTCATACCCAGGAACAAAAAAGAGCAAGGGGTAAAGGGAGGTGACACAAAGAATAACTAAAATTGTAGGTATGTAAGGGGGGAAGAAAAAAGGCAACACTCTTTATTTCCACATTTGCTGATAGATTTCCAAATTTCTTATTTGTTGTTCTTGAGAGAGATCAGAACTTTTTAAAATTTTCATTCTGGGGTTGGAGCAGTTACTCAGTGGTTACAGCGCTTGCTTGGCATGCATGAGGACTCTGGTTCTAACCCTAGCACTGCATATACAACTACGTGTTGGAACAATGAAAACCAGATGAAAAACTAAATAAAACTGATGCTTTCTCTCATTGTCCCTCTCTTTAAAAAAAAAAAAAAAATTCATTCTGCAAATTGATCAAATTATATTATTATACTGTGTGCAAGTACAAATATGTAACAATGAATCCCACTATTATGTATAATTATAATTCATCAATGAAATTTTTTCTTAAATCTCAATCTGATATCTCCCTGACTTAAAGCCAGCAGTTTGGGACTCCACTACAAAAAGACACACAAAAAAAGACACAGTAAAAGCCCTGAGAATAGGAAAATATGTGTTTATCTGCAAAGCGTAAGTTCTCATTATACCCTATTGAAGAAGCATCACGGGGACACATTAAGCATTAAAAACTAGGTATTATTTTTATGTGACCTATATGTCACACTACATTAACAAATAAGCTAACTTCTGAACTTACTTTTACCCAATGCCATTCAGCAAGTATTTCCACAGACCAAGAAGGATACAGTTCTTCCTTAACAAAACGTAGGTGCTTCTGTCTGTTGGTCACCCAAGTAACAACAAGACAGTTTGGAGCAGCCAGTTTAGGGACAGGTATTTGCTTTATTTGCAGTGGTGATAAATAACTGTACCTAAAAAATACACAGAAAAAAATATGAGCAAAATTCACAGCAAAAAAAAGAAAAAGAAAAGAAAGATAAGCAGGAGGAGACCTGTATAACATTGGCCCCATAAGTAGAAGTCTCCTTTTGCTATTTATCTGTGTAAGCTAAATATGAAGACACAGTGACACCTGGTGGACACGTTATTACCTAAAAGTTAAAAGAAAAAAAGACTTCATTTTTCTTTTTCAAAATTGCCAACCTATAGTTTTTTTAATCATTTCCAATCACATAATATAATACAAAAGCCCTGCTAAAAAAACAAGTTTTTCCTATCATCTCACACAACCTCTTCTCCTTTCCACTACATTTTAAACCCACTGAGCTCTCTGAAGTCCTCAGGCTTTTTTTCTAAGTTGTAGATGAACAGAATACCTTTATTTCTTTAATTTTATGCGGTGCTAAGGAGCTAACCCAGTTACTCATATATACAAGGCAAGCACTCTGCCACTGAGCTAGAACTCCAGACCCCATACTTTCATATTAAAAGGAATCTTCAGTCTTATACCTCCTGACCATTACAGTAAGATGACTAGTTTGTATCTCTAAGTCACTACTTGCTTACTGTACAATGCCCAATCAAATGAATATGACCCTTTCTGAACACCCAACACACACAACAGAACGCGAGAGGTAGTATCCCCCTAATTCATCTGCAGCTACTTCCACCCTTATCTTACCAATCTTTGCATAAAAGTCCCTTTCTGTGAGACATACACTATCCAGCTCTGCTAGACTCTAATGCTCCTTACTGAACCCATTTCCTCCCCACTCTCCATATTCAGTAACAAATTGACCTCTGAGATCCTTCTACCTCACCAAGACATCATCCTGGGCAATTTCAAAGCACAATCCATATTATGTACATGCCTCATGTATTCTTTACCTAAACAGAACTGAACTCACTCACCTTCAGTGATCTACTGCCTTAAGTTGGACTTTATCGTTACCATTTGTTTCATCTCTGAAACCAATAACATTAGTCTCTGGCCTCCATCTATTCTTTGACCTTATCAAACAATCCAGTGCCCTATTCCTCTTTCAGGTCTATCAGTTTCTTCCTGAACATACTTATTCTTCCACAGACTACCACTAGTTCACTACTATTTCTGTAGCACCCTCAACTCCCATCCCCCCTTTACCCTTCAACCTCATAGTTCCTGCACACCTTCTATCTGAACTCAATAACAATTTAATTCAACTTCTTCATACAGGGAAAATCAGATGAAGAAAAATACAGAAGAATTGTGTCAATAAAAGTTTATTAAATCCATTTTCAGTCTCTCAAAACTACTCATCAATTCTTCTAATTATCCTTCATCAAGTACAACCAACCCCCACCACCTTTCAGATTTCTTGCCAAAACTCACATTTGGCAGATGAAGCTAATTCATACATCAATTTTTAAAAAAAAGATCATTAGGCTCCTTCAACTACCCAACACCTTCACCCCTTCCTTTATACAGCTTTTTCTATTTCTATACATAGGATATAGAATGACTTCACTTATTATAGTTTATCCCTCCAGCTGAGTTCTCTCATTCACATATTCTAGTATCTTGTCATGCCAAATATCCCTCTCCTTCTGTATTTTCAACCTCTCTAGTAGTTCTTTACTATTAACCTATAAATATGCTTTTATTATTCAATTTAAAAAGGAGAGGAGAGAAGGGGGAAAGGAGAGGAAAAAGAAGGGGGAAAGTGGGAAAAGAAGGATGGAGGAAAAAAAAGATATTCTCTTCATTCAGTCTCCTTCTGTTTATAACTAAGCTAAGGACTGGTTCTCATTTAGTTTTACCACTTTTCCTCCTCAGTCAGCTCCAATGAGGCTTCTACTGCTATATCTGCTCTAAAAAAGGTAAATGGCCTCCCCATGGCTGAATGCAATGCACTGTAATCTAGCTCTAAAGCAAGGCAACTGTATGATGTCAGGAATAATCAATCAAAAGTTCTAAAATAAACAAGTAAATGACTAAAAGAATTTCAGCCTCAAGCACCCAAGTTTCCTGCCATCAAGACCAGTGGCCTTCCAGAAAACTAGCATTTCCCACAATTGAAGTAATGATTTTGGCTGGGATTTTTGAAGTTTTTTTCTTTCCTTTTTTTGAAGCTAGGGATCAAATTTAGTGCATGGAAGCCAAGAGCTTCTCCACTCAGCTACATTCCAGACCCAAAGTAATGATTTTAAATGACAAATTTTGGCACAGTGGCACAGCAACTCAGGAAGCTGAAGGAGGGGGATCACAAATGTAAGCAAGGCCAGTGTGGGCAGCAGAGCAAGACCCTGTCTCAAAATAACAAATAAAAAGGACTGAGGATATAGATCAGTGGTACAGAAACCCTGGGTTTAATCCCCAGTACAATCAATCACTAATTTTGTCACTGTATGAAGAATGTCAGGTCAAAATTTTCAGATGACATGGTTTTGATAATTGCAAATAACTTGATTGCCTTGATTTTATTTAATTAGGGTGAAGGTTGGGAGGAGAAAACTATTCATATTTCCTCTCCTAGTTCCAACCTCAAAGCAAAAATATCACAAAGCATGAGCAATGTGCATCTTTATGTGTTACAATAAAAAGTATGCAATATCCACTCTTCAAAAAACTTAAGTGTACATCTTCATGATCTTGGTTTAGGAAAAGGTTTCTTAAATACAATACCAAAAGCGCAAGCAGCAAAAGAAAAAAACAGATAAATTGAGCTATATTAAAAATTAAAACTTATGCTTCAAAGACCACTATACCAAAAGTGAAAAGGCAACCCAGAAAATGGAAGAAAATTCTTCCAAATTATATATCTGATAAAGATCTAGTATCCAAAATACATACAAATCAACAATTTCAAACATAATTTTAAAATGTGCAAAGGATTTAAAAAAAATAATTTTCCACAGAAGATACACAAATGATCAATATGGACATGAAAAAAATACTTGACATCGTTAGCTGATGTAAAAAAAACTGAGTTGCCATTTTACACTCACTAGGATAGCTATAATTTTTTTTAAAAAATAGAAAAATGTTGGTGAAGATGTGGAAAAATTAGAACTCTCTCATTATTGGTGGGAATATAAAATAATACAGCCACTGTGGAAAATAGTTTGATAGTTCCTCAAAAATTTAAAGGTGGAATTACCACAGGGCATAGTAATTCAACCCCAGGTATGTACCCAAGAAAACTGAAAAGTTTCCCAGAGATAGCCAAACTAAAAAGTTTGAAAGTATAAGTCCTCAAGATTGACCTCATCTCTAAAACGAACTATAAATTCAGGTGGTTTCAAAAACTACTCTCATTCTCCATGATGAATTAGAAAGACTTACAGAACTTACTGAAAGCTATTATATTCACAATTTATTAAGGGAAACTATACAGATTAGTTAAAGGATACTAAAGAGAAAAGACAACTAAATACAATGCATGATCTAAGATTTTATTTTGCTAAAAAGGGTATTTCTGAGACAACTGGTAAAATTTCAGTAAGGTCTAGATAACAGATATACATCGATAAAAGTATTGTGTCAACGTTAATTATTTTAATAATACATTATTTTTTTTAAACAACTTTATTTTTTCATCTGGACTTCGTTGCTCCCAACACTTAGTTGCGTATGTGGTGCTGGGGTTTGAACTTGGGTCCTTGTGCATGCCAGGCAAGCACCTTAACCACCAAACCACCACTCCAGCCCCAACACATTATTATTATATAAGACAATATCTCTATTTTTAGAAATACATACCAAAATATTTAAGAGTAACTTTCTCTTTAAAAACTCATTCATCCTCAAGTGGTTCTCAAAAAAAGAGAGCTACACAGATAAAAACACATAAAGATTAAAAAACATGAAAGGAGGGGCTGGAGCAGTGGCTTAACGGTTACGGCGCTTGCCTGGCATGCACGGGGACACAGGTTCAAAAGGAAGTGTCTGAGCAACAAAAGCCACATGAAAAACTAAACAAAATTGATTCTGTCTTTCTCTCACTCTCACTGTCCCTCTCTCTTTTATTTATTTATTTTCAGGGCTGAGGACTGAACTGGGGGGGCTTATGCATGCTAGGCAAGCGCTCTGCCCCTGAGCTAAATCCCCAACCCCATCCCTCTCTCTTTAAAAAAAAAAAAAAAGTGAAAGGAAAATAGAACAGATACATGAATTTCTTGTATGATGCCTGCACCTTTAAAAGAAAAATATTCTGTTCACACAGCTCATAAACAAAAAGCAGAAGGAAGAGGAAGATAACTGTAAAGAGGAAGAAATTCCAGATAAAATTTAAGTCAAACTAGGAATGATTTAAATCCAGAAAACTGAAGAATGGGAAGAAATATAACTGAAGACATTCACTGGACCTAAAGGGAAAAATACTTAGAAGTTTTTAAAACACTACTAAAAAGAAAGATTATCTTAAAAACTGACTTTATCATCATAAGAGGCATCAAAAACTAAAAATGCATCATAAATTTAAAATATAAACAAATACAAGAATTACAAAAATTCATTCATAATAGGTTATTTAGGAAAAGTAGAACTATTCTGGCACATATTTCTAAACTTTAGAATTTTATATGAAAGAAGGCAAAAATATTGCCCTTTAACAACACTACCCAGGGTTACAGAAATAACCAGGTTTAGGCAGTAGCCTTAGCAGTAAATAAAATAAAATATGTTACTGTTTTGTTGTTGTTTTGGTACCAGGGATTGAACCCACAGGTGCTTTAGCACTGAGACACATCCCCAACTCTTTTTATTTTTTTTAATTCTGAAACAGGATCTAAGTTGCTGAGGCTGGCCTTGAACTTGTGATCCTCCTGCCTCAGCCTCCTGAGTCACTGGGATTACAGACATGCACCACCATGATCAGCAAAATATATTACTCTATTCTCGTATTTATATATAGTTCCAATTCAGTTTAAGAGAATTATCTAGTTAAGGAAATTAAAATCTAAAAACTATTCAAAGTATTTTAGCAATTTCAAATAACCTGTATCATAATGTTCATAGAATATAAAACTAGAATTTAGGAAGGACTATGGGTTTTAGGAAGCATATCTAGTAGGTTATCCATTTCCACTCACCTGTTACTTCTTTTAACTGATTTGTTCTGCCACGGTGGATCTATCACAATTAAATCAAATGTTTTCCTACCTGAAATCAAAGACACAATTTCAGAACCCTCTGTAGGTTAGTACTTTAAAAATTAAACATAGGAACTGGGGTTATAGTTCAGTGATAGAGCACCTTAGGTTCAATTCCTAGCACCCAAGAAAACATAAATGAAAAATAATAAAAATAAAAACTAAATATGTACTTTAAAACTAAAGTACTGCGGTTGGGGATTTAGCTCAGTGGCAGAGCGCTTGCCTAGCATGTGCAAGGCCTTGAGTTCGGTTCTCAGCCCTGAAAAAAAAAAAAAAACTAAAGTATTTTCACTAAAAACACAAATATAATGGAATGCAACAAAAGGATTTATAGCATTTATTCAAATATACTAATTTATCTTCAAAAATTAGGATTGTCCTTATAATTCAGGATCTTTGAAATTTTAACATAATTTCAGCCACAACGCTTTTGTTTGGTTTTTGCAATACTGGGCATTGAACTCAAGGGTGCTCCACCACTGAGCTATACCCCTAACCCTTTTTAATTTAATTTTATTTATTTAGAGACAGGGTTCTTGCTAGGTTGCCCTGGCTGACCCTGAACTTGGGATCCTCTGCTTCAGCCTCCAAAGTCACTGGTAATACAGACTTGTGCCACATCTAGCTCACCTACTCTTATTTTTGCAGACACTACCTACAGATGACTACAGCTCACTAAATTGAACGCTAGTAATTTGTAAATTGCTATAAATCTTGGCAGCCACATGAATATGTTCCTTTCAAACTTAGGTGACTTTTTTTACCTTACCTTTTTTAATTTTTTATTTTCAAATTTAAGTCTTTTTTTTTTTTTAAGAGAGAGGGACAGTGAGAGAGACAGAGAAAGAGAGAAACAACTTTATTTAGTCTTTCACATGGCCTTAGTTGCTCCAACACTTAGTTATGTACGTGGTGCTGGGTTTGAACCCGGGTCCTACTGCTTGCCAGGCAAGCGCCGAAACCGCTAAGCCACAGCTCCAGCCCCCAAATTTTGGTCTTAACATTTGATATACTGACCATAATAAAAATTTTCCTGTTTATCTACTAATTTCCATTTTCCTGGTCCAAAACCAGGATCACACATTGCCATTAAATGACCATGTCTTCTAAATCTCCTCCAATCCAGGAAAGTTCTTTCTTTTTTACTCTTTTATGACCTTGACATTTTTAAAGGCTACAGGCCAGCTATTTTATAGAATGCCCCTCAATTTGGGTTTGGTATGTCCTCATAATTAAATATAGGTTATTTAGATTTGGCAAGAGTACCACCAAAGTAATTCCTCTGCACCCTACTGAAAATATACGGGTTGTCAAAATGGCTTACCAATATAACATCAGAGGATTAAAGTACTGTTGCCAGGTTTCTCCAGTTTTTCCCGTGTAGTGAACAAGAATTTTGTGGGGAGATACTTCAAGATCATGAAAACATCATGTATTTCATCATTTTACCCATTATTTTGCCATCCAATTATGACTCTAATGTCAAGTAGGAATTTCTAGTTCCAGTATTCTATCTACATTAATTAATTGTAATTTTACTGTAAGAGCTATCCCTTTTCCCCTTTTTTAACATAGGTGTATTTTTGTAAATATAAAATCTCATAAGTAATTAAAAAGATACAAATTAAAATGAGAAAGTGATCAACATAATAGCAGATTAAATTCAACTTACTACAACTCTTACATATCTAATTTACCAATTAAAATAGTTATAACTTATTAAAAGCATATATATCACTGAGTTAAGGATCTGATACAGATTATTTCATCTAACCTTTAAAATGACCCTCACGGGTAAGTATTATATCCAAACCATAGATTAGGAAATTAGGCTCAGTTTTATGAAGTGACTAGCCAATGACTCAGGTAAAATTCAGACTCTAAATGCAAATATAGGTCTGTGTGACTATGGAATTCAATGTATAAATTTGTCCAGGAAAATGTCTCAATAAATTTTAGACAATAAACTTGAACATTAGCTTAACCTAAAAGGCTATGAATGATTGAGCAATTAATGTTCAAAACTGAAATATTTCTACTTAGCTTTGAAGACATGTTAAAGAAAATACTATAGTTAAAACACAACTGTAAGGGCTGGAACAGTGGTTCAGCGGTTACAGCACTTCCCTGGCTTGCGCAAGTACAAACCCCAGCACCACATACGCCAGGAAGTCTTAGAGCAATGAAAGTCACATGAAAAACTAAATAAAAACTAAATAAAAACGATTCTTTCTTTCTCTCTCTTTATCTCTCACTGTCCCTCTCTCAAAAAAAAAAAAAGAAAACACAACTGCATTCCAAATTCCTAAGTACTAAGAACTAACTATATTTGCTCTCTTAGGGATAGTTTCTGACCCATTAGTCGTAATAAGAACGTAAATTTTTTAAAAAGCAAAGTCAGCACTTAAATTGATTTTTTGTTTTTTGGAGTTTTGGGGGGATTGAACCCAGGGTCACTCCACCACTGATCCACACCCCCAGAGCTTTTTGATTTTTGAGAAAGTGTCTTGCAAAGATGATGAGGCTAGCCTCGACCTTATAACCCTTCTGCCTCAGTCTTCCAAGTAGATGGGACTAGAGGTAGGTACCACCATATCCAGTATAAACTGGATTTCAAAGAAAAATTATACTGAGAAAGGTATTTACCCTATCATCATAAATGTTGGCCCCCAAAGTTCAGACTAGCTTTTAACTTATGAAGTCATAGAAAAATTATCTTTTCCTAATAATAAACACAATAATTACTTACAGTTCAGAAGAGGTTGTATACAAGAAATGTCAGATAAAAGAAAACTGCTTTTTGGTGGCAGGAGGTAATTCTGTCCCATTAAAGTAATCATTTTTGTAAAACTAGAGTTGTTTTCAATAACCCGTGAAAATAAATCCTGCTCTGTAACAGTCATATCATCTTCTCTCAATTGTAATGTCTGAAGTTCCATTTCATTCATAGACGATAAATGCTTTGCCATTTCACATAATCCAGACAAACTGCAGGTATCAAGTGGTAAAGTAATGGGTTCACTACACTTCTTCTGGTTTTCACATAGTGGATACAGAAAACCACTTTTGAGACCTTCTTGGATTAATTGTAAAGATCCATCCAAAATCAGCTCTCTGATCTGTAAGAGAATTTGTCTAAACATTAAAAGAACACTGACAGTAATTGTGTATGTGTGTGTATGTGGGCATCACAGAAAGTGTTCTACCACCGAGTGACAACCCAGCCCTAAAATAATTTTCTGAATAATGAGCTTCCTACTATGCTTTGAATATATGAATTTATAAATGGTAAATTTTATTTTGTATATATTCTAGCACAAAAACAGAAAAATCCAGTGTCCTACCATCACATTAATTCATGTACAAAACTGAAATTCTGATCCCTCCTAAGCTGAATTTCAACCCATTTTTCCATTTAACCCAAAAATGCTCCATAGTTTGTGCACTGTTTCCTCTCATTTATCTCCTTTATCTCCGAATTCTAGAAATATACCTTTCATCGTACTCATGCTTTCTTCTGCCACTAGCTCAGTACATTATTTTACCTATACTTTTATAACTTCTAAAATAGCATGTTTATGTAAGTTTAAATGGTTAAACTAACAGAAGCATATGAAGTTTCTATAAAAACTGATTTAAACAATTTTATACTTTAAAAGTAACAATAAGACACTATTAACTTCTAACTGATCAAAAGGATTGATTTTTAAGAACACCCTTATTTATGTAACCCATTTTATATTACTTTATATGAATCTTCCAATGTAATCAGTGAACATTTTACACCTACCTTTGTATGGTATTCCATAGCATCCAATTCACCTTGATTGAAAACAGCACATCTTTTACGTTTCTGAAGAATACATAAATTACAAAGTTATTTTGCCATCTATCACAAATTGATATAAGATATTTTAATATTTCTTTTCTCTTTATCACATTTTCTATATTGTATATATCAGTCTTTAAGAGATGATAATTTCTGTTGAGGTCAAAATCAATCCAAAAGGATATGAACTATGGAGGTACACTTTACCAAACTTTAAAAAAAGAAAAAAAAATGATGAAATCTACCACAACCATATCCACTATGAACAAGACCTAGTTCTACATGACACAGTGTAATACCAATAACTATGAAATAGCAGGAAAGTATGATTCTGCATGAAGTTATCAGTGTCACCTATCAGTTGATATGTATGATACATAATATTCTCAACTTCATTTCTGAGGAGAGGAACTATCCATGTATTATCATCAAAGGAAACTGCAGTGTTTACTGAACTTTTTTTTTTCTGTTTTGAGTCAGGGCCTCACAATATGGACCAGGCTGGCCCTGAACTCCTAAGCTCAAGCAATTCTCTTGCCTTAGCCTCCCAAGAAGCTGGGACTGTAGACCCAAGCTACCATGCCCAGTTTTCCATTGAACTTTTAATAGCTCTTTATGATTTATCTGAGAGTAAGGTACAAATCTAATACATTTACACCATTGTATATCTAATACTCCATAGAAAAGAACATGTAAGATCATGCAACATAAAATGGTGACTTTAGTTTTGATTGCTAAAATCCTAGTGCTTACATGGTGCCAAATTCCCAGAGGGCAAACAAATGTTTGCTGTCTGAATAAATAAGTAGACTTAAAAATAGTATATTATATATATTAATTTATTATATAATTTGCTTTAACATACCAGATATAAGGAAGCTTTGTCTGGGTAACATTCATCATATATGTTCACCTTTATTTTCCATATTAATGAGGAACTTGCCTAACATAAGAGACTCAAAATTACTAAGTAATATCTTCACTCTAAATTGCAAAGTCACTCATAAATGCTTATTTGTCTGAATTAGTAAGAGTAACAATATGCTGCTTACATTTCTATTGTACTGAGATCTTAGAAAATACTATAATTTCCTTTTCTGTTCTTGACAGATAATCAAAACATATTTGTTGAAAGAAAAAGAATATGTTAAAAAAAATCACAATATTAAAAATTCTCCTTCAGGTACCTGTAATAATATAATGTTATCTTTATTACTTTCCTTATTCTAATTCTCAATATGCTTTATTTATTTTCCACTAAATTATAATGTACATGGATTGCTTTTTCTTTTTTCACCACACTAGATACAAAAACACATAGAAAGAGCTCAAACATTGGTTGGGTGAGTAATGAATATATCCCTATAACAACATTTACAGAACATTAATTTACAGAACATTCACTTCCAAGCCAATTTTGCTCACTTTTGAAATATGCAATTTAGTCTTCTAGAACAGTAGACTATTAGGAAAAAGTTAAAAATTACTCAGGATATGCTAAACCCTCTTTATGCTTTATTGATTCTTCTTTATACGTAATAAGTCATAAGATATTTGAGATACTGTAATGAAAAGCTGGGGTTTTCTGTAGAAAAATAAATATTTCTTAAAACTTACTACCTTTCCAGTAATAGCACTGGAGATTTCTTTTTTAGCACCATCCATTGGATCTTCTTTCTTATTACTTTGTTGGCATTCTTTGAGAGCAGCTGGAGTTATATAAGGTTTGGTGACGTGAAACAGTTCAGATCTAAAAACATATTTTTGTCTAGGCATTTCACAATTTCTTCCATCCTCATTTTCTGGCTTAGTGGTAGAGTCAGACAAAATAAATGTAGCAGAGGCTCCAAAAGAAGACATGGAATCCATTTGAAGAGAATCAAAGTGGAAAGAAAAAGTGGGCTCTTTTTTACTGCAACAAGGCTCGTGATGCTGATGAAGTTGGTAATTTATCTTGTTAATGAAAGAAAGATGATCCAATAACCAGCCAGGTAATAACTGGTGTACCACAGACATTCTCTTCCTTTAAAAAGTTTGGGAATTATTAGAATTAAAACCCAACTTGAAGATCAAGTTCTTAAATATCCTATACTTCAATAAACACAAACTTCAAACACACAGGTAGACCTGATTTAAAAAAAAAAAGCATATAAACTAGATAGGTATACAA
This sequence comes from Aplodontia rufa, assembly GCA_004027875.1. Taxonomy (NCBI): domain Eukaryota; kingdom Metazoa; phylum Chordata; class Mammalia; order Rodentia; family Aplodontiidae; genus Aplodontia; species Aplodontia rufa. Next base: position 92,302 of record PVKS010002480.1, read on the forward strand.
AAAGAATATAAGCATTCATGATATAGTAATATTATACAGCAACTCTAAGGAAAAACGCAATGCTTTAATAAAGTCTTCTTTTAATTTCAGAGTCAATCATTCAAATTTTTCAGCCAATTTGGCCAGAGAGTTTTAATCTGATGTTATCTGGAATCCCAATCTGATCTTCCTTCTATCTTCCTGTGTCCTACAGAATTTCTTGGTTTGGTCCTTGGATCTAGCCACTGTTATTCACATCCTTCATGAAAGGAAGTCACTGAATTCCTTAAAAGATGAAAGCACCCCTGTTAAATGAAAGAACATTAGTTACCTAAGTGAATTCATTCTTTTAATGAGATAAACCTATCTAAGGAGGGTCAAAGAATTCCAAGGAGTTACCAGCACGTCAGCCCTTGTTTTTTCAAACTACATGTGCCACAGTAAATCAGCCCATTCTCCAGGATCATTTAACCACTGCTATTAATGAAGTAATAGGGTCAAAAGATCCATCTAGGAAGGGCAAATGCAATTTTAACACATCAGAAGCACTAAACCCTAGCAAAAGTGGCCAGGTTAAGGGTCAGATTCCTAATCTGTCTGGCTTCACACCTCAAGTAACTAGGTTTTACAGAATTTCCTTTTGTTTTTTCAAAGGATGCTTTACAGTTCTGGATATAGCTTTGTAAATATAATGTAATAACTTTTAAAAGGGCAAACAATAAAAAATAAGCAGCCAACATTATAGCTAATAATAGGATTTAGATTCAAATTTTTGTATTACCTGTATGACCATGGACAAATTACATGATTTCACTGAGCCTCAAAGTCATCATTTTTTATAACATCTCAGTCTAGATCATTAAAATGAGATAATCTATATGAAATGAGGTGCACAAAGCCTGGCACACAGCTTAATAAAAACTAACTGCTAATATTGGTGATGGTGATCCTGGCGATCCTTGGTTCCATCGAGAAATTTAGACGAGAAAACTGAAACTCAGACAAAACAGGTTACTTGCCCCAAAATTACAATTCTAGTTAATAGCACAATTACCACAAGACACAAATATCCAAACTTTCGCTCAGAAATCTCCCTCCACTTTCTGGGTATTGGGCAATACCAGTCTTTGGGTTCAACCTCCGGGAAGCAAGGGTGTCCTGTTTTGTTCCTTTAGCTGTCCTGCGCCCACTCGGCTTCACCAGCAGCCCCGATCCCCCCCCCGCCCGGGTCCTCCTCAACCCCGGGACTCCTCCTGGCTTCCGGCAGACAACCCACCACTAGAGGACCCCGAGAGCCAGGCGAGCAGTCAAATCTCCAGCCCGGATCCAGGAGGCGGCCACAACCACCAAATCCCCGAAACCGACTGCCAGCCGCATTCGGCAGTCACTGTTTCCTACCTCACTGCTTCCCTTCTCTGAAAAGGGCACGCCGCCTTCCCAGACTCTCATCACGAACACACCGCCCATCTGAATAGTGGGCCCGAAAGGCACCCGCGTCCGGGGCAAAGGGGGAAACAAATTCTCTAAGACGCAACGGGCGCCGCCATGTTGCTGTACGGAAAACCGTTTCCAGGGCGTCGTGAAGCACTCAGGCTATTCCTTGGTGCCGTAGGACTCTGGATCTTTAGAACTATGTTTGGGAGCCACCCCAAACGCGCTAGAGGAACCTCAGCTTGCCACCGCGGCGGACGGGCGCCGGCACGCACAGCTCCTGCGGCGCGGAGCGGCGCCTAGGTATTGCGTGTGCTGTTACGTCGTGCGTGATGACGTCAGCGCCGCGGAGATTTTAAAATTCAAACCGTCGCGGCGGGCGGAGGCACAAGTTCTTGGTTTGGCGGCTTCTCTTCTATCTAGCGAGCGATTGTACTGCTTACAGAAATTCGGATGCTGGGTGTTGTCGGAAAGCTGGAAGAAAGGTAACTAATGATTTGGAGGTCTTTGTTAGTGCAAAAGCGTTCTGGAGGGAGAAAGTGATGGCGAGAGGCAACCTGTTCGTGTTTGCTGGGAGGCCTGAGGCCGAAACTGCCCGCGCTCGGTTCAGGGTCCAGTAAATTTCTACCAGCAACGATTTCTCAAGGGAGAAGAGGACACAGATTAACGTAATAGCAGCTAGAGCGAGGAAACAGGGAAGGGTGTGGAAAGGGAAGAGCAGGAGAGGAGGAGCTGTGTGTGATGCGCTGCGTTCCTGGACTGGTGGGGTAGCGTCGTAGGGAGTGTGTAAGGAGTACTTCCGGAAGTGTACTGGGAGAATGGAACGGATGAACACGTTTACGTTGAAGCACAAGTAATATGCAGCCAAAACCAAGAAGGAAAGAAAGAGTATGATCAGCCTAAAAGAGGAAGGAGGGCCCAGAAAAGTTAAAAAGAAAAAAACACGGATGTACACTTTACAGAATGCCAGGGAAGGACCTGAGAAGGCTCAGTGGTTAGTGTCTAATGCTGCAGAGCTGAGACAGGATCAAAAGAATTGTCAATCCTGAATATTCCGGGGAAAACGTGGAAGGAATGAGATGTTAATGTGTTTTGAGAATGGAAGCAGCCTATAGACCATTTTGTGGACAGATGATTTATCCTTTTTGAAGGGGACATTGGAACCAGAATGACAATGATTGAATATAAACTGAAGAACAGTGCGTTAAGATAAAGTAGGAGATACAGATGTGGGGAAGAGAAAACAGAATAGCTCCACTCTTTGAAACCAAAAGAAAGGAAATCTTTTAAGGGGGATTAAGGGAAACTGAGGTAGTTCTTAGCAGACAGCCTCTGACTTCCCATTGAAATGGGCACAGCCAACAGAAGGAATGTGGTCAGAGTTAATATTGAGGGATTTTATTACCATGGATACACTTGTGAAGGCAGGAATCATACTTTATTAATCTTTGTATTTCATGCATTGCCTGACACACTCCCTTGTACATGGTGGGCAGTTACTAAGTTTTTGTGTGTAGAACGTTTAAAAATGAAGTTAAACAGGTATTCTTTGAGGACCTCTGTGTACATGAACACATAAAGATAGCCCAATGGAAAGATTATCCTGAAAAAAGGATGAAACTTAGTTGCTTTTCTGTTTTAGGTTAACGATGATAGTTGTTGCCTAATAGTTTTGGTCTACATCTGAAACACTTTTCTAATGCTGAATTCATGAATGTAGTTCATAAGCATGAAGCGCAGTTCATTTTCCACGGGTGGTGCCGGCCGCCTCTCTATGCAGGAGTTAAGATCCCAGGACATCAACAAACAAGGCCTTCATACCCCTCAAACGTAAGTGCCTCCACCTGTGGCTCTCATCTGCCTACTGTTTTGTCTTGGGCAAAGAAATTATAAAAATAGTTAATATAAAGATATGATATAAATGATGTGTTAGTGGATCCTGTCTGTTCCCAGTAGTACCTAATTTGGGGTTAGTGATGTCTAAAAGCGGGCCTGATATTAGGTGTTTTTTAAATTCCCAAACCTAGGTCTTTAACCAGGCATACTATAAAAAAGCTGTTGACTTGCCTTCAGCACTCTAATAATTTCTTTTTTATTTTTATTTTTGTTGGTGCATTTAGTTGTACATATTGGTGGGATCCTCTTTTATTATAGAGCTTCTTGTCTAAGCAAGCTTTGTGCTCTAAGTTTCAATTTACTGATATGTTTCCAACTACCAAAGTTCTTAATCAAATCAGAGCAGTGTTTGCTTTGATATGTTATAATATAATAGCCACCTACAGAACATTCCTTCTTCCAAAGATTCACTAGGGAAAAAGTGTCCAAATGAATTTACTATATAAAATGTAATTTTTCTCCTTTGAGTGATGTTCTTATAGTTGACAGAACCCTTTAAGCCACTATAGAGTTGTATCAGTCATTCTTTTAATACCTAGGTACAAGCTACTTGCTAGCTGTTTCTAAATTCCTTAGGGCTTCTGAGAAGGTTGCTATTGTCAATATTTTTGTCTGTAATTTAAATAATGTAAAGTACAGCTACATTCTGAAAAACGGTAGCCTTTAAAAGAAAAAATTTCAAATGTAACTATCACCCTGTGATTGAACAAATCTGTTTGTACATTTTATCTTTCCTTAAAGCTGATATCCATAAATGTACATATTTTAAGACAAAGTCAGAATACAGATAAGATTTTTGTTCTGCTTCTTCCTATTTTAGCACTATAAGTTATACTATCATTTACCCCATCCCTATCATAACAGCTATGATTGCTGCTAAAAATTGTCATGATTTTGAGTGATTTTTATAGGTAATAGGGAAGAGGTATTAATTCCAACATATTTCCAAAAGTTTCTTGAACTGATATTCTTTTATTATTTTAAAGTGTGTTTTTCTATTTTTCTATTTTTCTTAAAGCAAAGAGAAACCAACCTTCGGAAAGTTGAGTATAAATAAACCTACATCTGAAAGAAAAGTCTCTGTTTTTGGTAAAAGGTAATGGTATTTTTATTAGTTCTAGTGAAGTTTTTATTAGTTCTAGTGAAGGTATTCTTATAACCATGTGTTCATGCCCTCAGAGTACAAAAATATTATGACATATTCCATTTCAAGAGTAAGATTATAATCTAGTTTCCCCTTTTTAAAATGGTTAAAACATCAATAAGAGTAATGGTAGTAAGAGATTAATTGACACATTCAGACCACTATTTCATTGTTACTTGTGAATAGTTGGATAGTATGGAATCATAGATTGAAAAATAAAAAGGAACCATCCCCTAGTCTTTTTTTTTTTTTTTTTTGAGAGAGGGACAGCAAGAGAGAAATTAAAAATAATTTTATTTAGTTTTCCATGTGGCTTTTGTTGCTCTGACACTTCTTTGTGTACATGATGCTGGGGTTCCAGCCTGCATCCCTGCGCATGCCAGGCAAGTGCCAAAATTGCTGAGCCACTGCTCCAGCACCCCCTTAGTTTATTTGAGTCTCATCTTTTTTATATCTTTTTTTTTTTTTAAGAGAGAGCGACAATGAGAGAAAGAGAGAATCAATTTTATTTAGTTCTTCACATGTCTTTTCATTGCTCCGAAACTTTGTTGTGTACCGGGTGCTAGGGTTTGAACTCATGTGCTTGCACATGCTGGGCAAGCACTATAACCGCGGAGCCACCGCTCCAACCCCTCTTTTTTATATCTTAACAATGAGTACTCCAAGGAGCTTTTTTCTTGTGGCCTTTATCTATCCTTATTAGCCATATTCAAAACTAACACTGAGAAAAATTTAAATATCTATTAATTCAATTTAAAATAACAATGATGGGCTGGAGCAGTGGCTCAGCAATTGGGGTGCTTGTCTGGCATGTGCACAGACCCAGATTCAAACCCCAGGCACCACATACACAACTAAGTATTAGAGAAACAAAGACCAGATGGAAAAAATAAATAAATTGATTCTCTTTCTCTCTTTAAAAGAACATTTAACAATGAGACTATTACATGGTAACATAAATAACATGTTTTTAATTTTAAAAACCGTGTTTCCAAAAAATAAAGCAATTTCAGTGAGAAGAGTGATATTGTTTTTTATGGTTTTGCGAATTCCTTTAATGTCTGGCTTTATAGAAGACGGCTAGATTGTCATATCTGCTTCTGCTTTCAGTCTGTTAGAATATTATGCATCTTACAGCAAACCTCTAGAAAACTTAATTGCACACTTATAAAAGAATGAACATGAGCCAGACTCAGTGGCATATACCTATAATATCAGCAACTTAGCAAGACCCGATCTCAAAATAAAAAGGGCTGGAGATGTAGTTCAGGGGTAAAATGCGCCCAGAGGTTCAATCCCCAGTACCACCAAAAAATAAAAATAAGAGAATGAAAGCAGCAGATGATATCTCAACTTAATTATGAAAATAGATTTGGGCCTGAGGGTGTAGCTAAGTGGTAGAGGGCTTACCTTAGCATGTACAAGGCCCTGGATTCAATCCCTGGCACCAAGAAAAAAGATTCAACTTCCAGGTGTTACCCTTAGATAATACTTTGAGAACCACTATCTAAAGTAGATCTGCAGTTTGAGCTGGAGGTAGGAGAAGGAATGACTATAGCAGAAAGGAAAATAGCTTTCTTCCACCCTTTGGATTCTTTGAACTATGAATTACGTTGGATGTATGACAAATTAATACTAGAAAATCTGTTATTAGTTATAAAACCTTGCATAACTTACTTCACCCCTTTGTGCTTCAATTTCCTTACGTATAAAAAAAATGGAGATGAAAACAGTATCTCTTCACAAGGCAATTCTGAGGATTGAGTGAAGGAGACTATGATAATATTTATAAAATCTAATATTTGTTGAGCATCCTCAAAGCCAGACATTAAGTGCTTTATCTATATTAACTCTTAATCCTCAAAGGCATTTTTTCCACAAGAAATAATGATAAATGAAGGAGTTGCTGGGAGCAATCAAAAAGAGGTAAATAAAAGCAGAAGGTCTTAGGTTATTGAATAAACATGTAGAATAGTTGGTGCAAAAGATCTAGTGGACTGGAAATGCACATTAGAGGACAGCGCATGTGTTGTTACTGCAAAGTACTAGCAGTATATTTTTATTCCTGTTTTATTTTGTGTCTAAATTATCTTTTTAACTGCTCTTACTTCTATTTTATTCTCTCTCTCTGAATTAATACAATTCTGTTTAGGTAAATAAGAATTTAAAAATTAAACTTTTTTTTAAAGAGAGAGGGAAAGAGAGAGGAAATCAATTCTATTTAGTTTTTCATGTGGCTTTCATTGCTCCAACACTTCATTGTATACATGGTGCTGGGGTTCCAAATCTCATACTTGGGCATGCCGGGCAAGCACCAAAACCGCCAAGCCACCACTCCAGCCCCTAAAAATTAAGTAAACTTTAATGCTTGATGATGATATTAAAAAAAAATGCCTTGAAATAATTTAGACTTGACCATGGAAAGAAATAACTTTGACTTTTTAAAAATGTTTCCAGAACTAGTGGACATGGATCCCGGAATAGTCAAATTGGCATATTTTCCAGTTCTGAAAAAATCAAGGATCCAAGACCACTTAATGACAAAGCATTCATTCAGCAGTGTATTCGACAACTCTGTGAGGTATCTTATAATTTAAATAGTCTAATTTGTGAATGTTAAGTATTTTACAATAACTTTACTATGACAAGATATTTGATGTTTCATAAAAGTTATTGTAGTTTCTTACAGAAAATGGTTATGCATATAGTGTGTCCATGAAATCTCTACAAGCTCCATCTATTAAAGACTTCCTAAAGATCTTCACTTTTCTGTATGGCTTCCTATGCCCATCATATGAACTTCCTGACACAAAATTTGAAGAAGAGGTTCCAAGAATTTTTAAAGACCTTGGGTATGAATATTATATTTTTCGTTAGTGTAGGGAAATTATTGAAACATATAGAAAAACCAAATTCAATAAATTTGTAAAGTGTTTTAGTTAGAGAAATAACTTGTTTTTAAGATATGTATTGTGAACAATATACATAGGATAAATAGAATAGGAAAAGGAAATGACTATAGGTGCATTGGTCTTTTTTTTTTTTAATAATAAAATACTAAAACCAGATAATTTATAAAGAACAAGCATTTATTTAGCTCATGGTCTGGAAGGCTGGAAAACCCAAAAGCACGGTGCCAGCATCTGTTCAGCATGTAGTGAGGGTTTTCTTGCTGAGTCATGACATGGCAGAGGGGGTCACTTAGCAAGACAATACAAATGACTTAGAAGCAGCTGTCTTTTATTTTTAAAAAAGCCACTTCCTCATTTATAACTTAATCTAGATGGATTGATCCATTCATAAGGGCTTTGCCGATCACTTCCCAAAAGTCCCACCTCTGAATATCATTACCATCTGACTGACTGAATATCATTACCATCTGACTTTGTGGCTTATATCTCCAACCCATGAATTCTGGGGAAACAACATTCAAACCATAGCAATAAATTATTACAGAACTATAGGTGATTGAGCATAAGACCCTAAACTGCAGAAGTGATGGGGAATAGAAAATACAGACCTATTACCACAGATTTTATAGAAACAAAAACAGCATCATTGAGAAAATGGAATGAGATGAAGACGGAAAGGGCTATAAAGAGTAAGAACAGCATTGGATGTGGATTTGGTTATGAGCAGTTCATCCATGTGCTTTATTGGAGATAGATTGAATTTGTGAAAACAAAAGATCTTTTGTGAGAAGTTCAACATACTGGTTATAAATCAAATTCTGCTGCTTAAGGGATTATAAATACAAAGTAATCTACAGGGAAGAAACCAAAACCTATACAAAATCATTTGGAGAGTAAGATGACTAGCACAAGAATTCAACAAATATCTTCTGACGTCGAGAAGATGAAGCATATGTGGAATTTGAACATTGTAACTTCTTGCTAATTTACCTGTTATTTTTACTTTATTAATATCAGTTTATTCTAATTTTTCATAGATATCCTTTTGCACTATCCAAAAGTTCCATGTATACAGTGGGAGCTCCTCATACGTGGCCTCACATTGTGGCAGCCTTGGTTTGGCTAATCGACTGCATCAAGGTATTTGATTTGACATTTTTATATGTATCCATAGGAAAGCTTGGTTTTTTTCCTCCAAAAGATATTCTATTTCTCTCTGAATCTTGCTTTTGCCACTTATTTCAAGCCTGCTTCAAAGTTTTCATTATTCAAAATGAATTTGATAAGTTCCTCAAACTATTACTGCATTAGAGAGAGGCGAGGGGGAAAAGTTCTGTGTTGGCATAGAGATTATTTGTTTTCATGAGGTTTTTTTAGTTCAAATTAAAATGAGTCTATAGGAAATTGACTTTTTATGTTCCCTTATGAAACTCAGTTTTCGCCCTACCTTAATTAAAATCAGTATTTATTCCAAGAAGTTTTCGAAAATATAGAGTGATGTATCCATAATCTCTCAGTTTAGAGACAACAACATAAAGCATTTCCTTCAGATATAATTTTTGTTTGTTTTTGTGGGGCTTGGGATTGAAGTCTAGGCCCCAGGCATGCTAGGCAAGTGTTATACCACTAAGCTGTACCCCAGCCTTAGATATAGCTTTAAAAGTGCTTTATTACTTTGTAAAGTACATGCAGTCTTGTGCCGCATAATGACATTTCTGTCAGTGATAGACGATATATATGACAGCAGTCTCTTAAAATTATTATAGACCTGAGAACTTTCTATCACTTAGTGATATTGAAGCTGTTATTAAACATTACTCACGTGTCTGTAGCTGGTGTAAGCAAAGCTACTATACTGCCCTTCATACAAATGTTCAGTACATACTACTTGATAATAAACAACCATGTTACTAAATTATGTATTTACTATATACCATACTTTTTATTGTTAATTTAGAGTATATTCCTGCTTATTTAAAAAAAAAATGTTTACTGTAAAACAGTATGTCATGTTATGCTGGCAGCAGCCTCATACAACCCGTGTTTACTGCATCTCTTGATTGGATTAAGAGGCCGCATCAAGTGATTGAACTATACCATCTAGGTGTATGTAAGTACACTACGATATTTGCACAAACACAGAATCACCCAATGCATTTCTCAGAATGTATTCCCATCATTAAGCGATGCATGACTGTGTACTTTTTACATATTGACAAATTTCCCTCCAGGAAACGTGTACCATTAAAAACCGAATAGTGTGTGAGCATACCCCTTTTTATACACCATAAGCATTACTGTTTTAAAATCCTTATCAATTTGGGAGCTGAAAAATAGCTTGTTTTAGGGGCTGGAGTGGTGGCTCCGCGTTTACTGCGCTCGCCTGGCATGCGCAAGTACATGGGTTCAAACCCCAGCACCGGCATACGCAACTATGTGTCAGAGCAACAAAAGCCATGTGAAAAACTCAATAAAATGATTCTCTCACTCTCTCACTATACCTTCTCTCTTAAAAAAAAAAAGCTTGTTTTAAGATATATATATGATTGAAACAATTTATGCTTTTGTATGGTCTGTTACTTATATTTCTTTTAATTTGCCTATATGTACTTTTTTTCCCAAAAAGAGAAAGAGAAAATCAATTTTATTTAGTTTTTCATGTGGCTTTTGTTGCTCTGTCATTTAGTTATCCGTGGTGCTGGGGTTTAAACCTGTGCCCTCGAGCATATCAGGCAATCACTGTAACTGAGCCACCGCTCCAGCCCTGGCTATCTGCACTTTTGTGGCCTATTTTATATTTTGTTATTTTGCTACTAATTTGAACCTTTATGAATTCCCTGTATGTCAGACTTATCAGTGATTGGTTTTGTTATACTTTGTTTGAGATAGGAACTTGTGTGTGTTTAAGGCTAATCTCAAACTTTAGGCTCAAGTGATACTACCACCCTAGACTCCCAAGAAGCTGGGACTACAGATTCTCCCTGCTACACCCAGATGTTCCTTTGATTTCTTTTTTTTCAGGGTTACACATATACACACATGTACTTCCCAATGTCAAGGATTAAACCTAGGTCCTCATACCCTCTAGGCAAGCACTGTACCACTAAGCTATACCCCCAGCCCTATTGTTTTTAGTAGTTGACAACATGACAATCAAAAAGAAGATAACTAATTCTTTTCGTATTCGCCTTTTGTGCTATTTTCTTTGGGTTTGTTTGTTTGTTTTCATTGTTGTTATTGTTTGTTTTAGCTGTGCTTGGGCGGGCCTGTGCATGTTAGGTAAACATTCTACCACTGAGCAATACCCAACCCTAGAATGCCATTTGTAATTTAAAAATGGTTTATTTAGGGCTAGGGGTGTAGCTCTAGCACTTGCTATCATACATGAAGCCCTGGCTTCCATCCCCAGCACTACCCACACCCAAGGAAAAAAAAAAGATACTGAGTTAAAGAAATTAGCCCCCATCTAAATAGTGCAAATATTTTCCCCTCTTTTTTCCTATTGATTTTATGTGCTGTATTTTGACTGTTTAGAATTGTGAATTTTTATCTATTCTAATATAGTTTCTTCCTTTTATAGCTTTTGAGTTTCCTGACCTAGAATTCCACTAGAATTCTTAAAACTGATATGGTCCCCTGACATTCTCTTGGCTATGAAAATCCCTTAAGTGTAAGCATGCAGTGTGTAGATGAATTTTGACCCAAGAATCATACTAGTACGGAAGCATTACCAGTTGTCAAGAAAAAAATAGAAATCCACTACCATCACCTGTTAATAAAGCACAAATTGTTGGACTTTATATATAACATTTACACATTTAACTTGTCTTCCCCATGATACCCATGGACACAGTAACCATCTCTGCATTCTCACCATCAGATATTCCTGGAATGCTTCTTTATTTGCCTAAGCAGCTTAGGATTTTATTATGTGGTTGTGAGATAACAAATCCACAGTGGTATGGGAGCTTGTGCTAGCTGCTGTGACTAGTAAGAGGGAGAGGGACCTCTTTTTTTCTTTTTTTCTTTCTTTTTTTTTTTTTAATTTGACAGTACTAAGGATTCCATCTAGAGCCTCACACATGCTAGGTAAGCTATTTTACCACTAAGCTACATCCTCAGCCCTTTTAATCATTTTTATTTTGCGACAGAGTCTTGCTAAGTTGTTGAGACTGGCTTTGAACTTGTGATCATCCCACCTTAGCCTCCTAAATTGCTGGGATTGCAGGCATGTGCCACTGCACACAACTAGAAAAAGATTTCTTGAAATGCCTCCAAGCCCATTGTTTAGATTGCATCCCCTCCTTCCTGTCTTGCTTTGCTTGACGTGGTAAAATTGAACACTACAGCAACATAAGAATCCATGAGAGACTACAGGTTTCTTGTTCTAATTATCCTTCCCACTTAATCTTAGCAATTTTAGTCACTTGGGAAGGCCTCCTTTATTCCCTGGTGTTTTTTTTTAATGCTTCCAATTTTTTCCCTGGTACTTTTATGGTTTCTTTGCGTTGTTTTTGTTTGTTTGTTTGTTTTTGGTTTTTTGTTCCGTGCATTTTTGAGTCAAGTCTCACTGTCTTGCTCAGGCTAGTCTCAAACTCTTAGGCTCAAGTGATTATCCTGTCTCAGCCTCCCAGATAACTGGACTACAGGTGCCTGCCACCACAACCCAGCTTTGTGTTGTTTTAAATCTTAATCCATTTCAATTTATTTTGACTTAAGAAAGAGGAAGCATTATTTTTTAAATGACTCATTCATATATCTCAATATCATTTATTGAATATTCCATCATTTCCCCACAATTTGGAGCTGCTCTTAATGTTTTCCTACATCTCTTTCTTTTCTGCTATCCCTGCATCATGAGCATTCTAATACCTTTCACTTTCTGCTATGTTTTGTATAGTAGAGCCACATTCTTGTTATTTTTCACTAATTATCTAGCTGTTCTCATATCCTGTTAAAATTATTTTTAATTCCAAACATCTTATAATTTTTTCATTGGCAGCAATTGAATTCATAGATATATTGGGGAAAATTTTTCATCTTAACAGTATTTAGTCTTATCATTTGGAATAGTATTAAATCCCTCTATTTTCTATCTTTTGGGTTATTCATAAAATGTTGTGTTATTCACATTAAGCAGCATGGTTTTTAAGTTAATCACATTTGTTCCAGTATTTTGCTGCTAGGATGGACAGATTTTTTTAATTATGTTGTTAATTATTATTTGCTACACTTTTTGTATTTGCTGCTCTTATTGAATTGCTGTTTTTCCAAGTTGATTTCTGTTGCTACCACTGGGTTTTTTGTTTGTTTGTTTGTTTTTTTAAAGAGAGGGAGAGAGAAAGAGGGAATTTTTATTTACTTTTTTTCATTTTGCCTTCGTTTTCTCCAATATTTAGTTGTGTATGTGGTGCTGGGGTTCGAACCTGGGTCCTTGAACATGCCAGGCAAGCACTTTAACCACTCAGCCACTGTTCTAGCCCCTCTACCACTGTTTTCAAATATAATATTTTGTTTTATTATTTAATTTTAATGTATTCAGATAGAAGATAATGTTTATCATTTTGAAGTTTATCTGCTTTAACCAGGAAAGTTTTTGAATGTTTATCATATGCTTTTGTGGGATCTAATAAGAATATTCTTTTTCCCTTGACCTGGTTTCCTAATAGCTTCTGTTTGTTCATCATTCTTTTTTGTTTTGCTGTACTCCCAAATTGCTTGAGTTTTTTCTTTTGTTTAAAAAAAAAGAGGGACAGTGAGAGAGAGAAGAGAGAATCAATTTTTATTTAGTTTTTCATGTGGCTTTCATTACTCCGACACTTTGTTGTGTACAAGGAGCTGGGTTTCAGACCCATGTCCTCACGCATGCCAGGCAAGCGCCATAACCACTCAGCCACCACCTCAGCCCCCAAATTGCTTGTTAATATTTCAGGAAGTATGATTTCCTCTCCCATTTTCACTATGCCTCCTTTCACAGAATTTGGCATACATCAGTTTGAGTAGCAGTAGGTAAGCCAAGTCCACCTGTCTCCTCAACTAATGACCATGTATAGGAGGGTTGCATGTGCCCCAAAAGCTCCCTGGTAGCCTTCAGTCAGTGGGCAGGGCATGCCTCATCTCAGATCACTCTGCATTCTCCCACCCCTCCCAGCCACCCCCAACCCATGAAGTTTTACGGTGTTGAGAAGTGGCATTGTTTTGGAAAATACCACCTTCAGCTGAAAAAAGATGGCTTAGATCTATTGCTATATTGGAGACTGAACCCAGGCATGCTTTAGCTCAAAGTCCTATCCCCAGCCCTTTTATTTTGGATGTAGTGAATTGCCAAGTTACCCAGGATGGTCTCGAACTTAAATCCTCTAGCTTCAGCTTCCCAAGTTGCTGGGATTACAAGTGTGTATCACCATGCCTGGCTATATTTCTTTTTATTTCTATATAATTTCAAGTTATAACTGTTTTGACCAAATCTTCTCAAGGCAAAACTGCTCTGTAGTTCCTGGAGATCTGTCTGTCCCTCTGTATGTCTCTCCTTGAACCTTGCAGAATAGCAGCAATTTTTACAAGGATATTTGACAAAACAGCCGAAACTTATTTATTCTGATGAAGAGGCAATAGATTATGTTCTTTTCTTCGGCTCTGTCCTTTGTGTCTCTCAGACGTCATTTAATCAGATTCTTACCCTGTCGAAGAAGAACAAGGCGAAGGAAGAATTGATAAGAGCTCCCTGCATCTACCCTAGACATATAGAGTCTTGAGTGCATTTAGAAAAAGGAAAAGGTAGGAGGACAACCAACAGTGGGCTAAGAACAGTATCTTCCTAAAATCCTATCTGTAAGTCCCAGGATAAGAAGATTTCATTGATTTCAACAGAAACAACATTCTTATCACTTTCAAATTTAAAACAACTATAGGTATTTCTGAAATTGTAAAATTCAACCTAAAGTTCATATTTGTATATAAGATTTAGTACCAAAATTGAACTCAGAAGAAATAATTATTAGTTCACCTTTTCTGTGGGTGGCAGTTCTGTTTTAGATTCTTAGAGTTGCATTAAAATGTGTTTGTACAGCTCAATTTACAATAGCTAAACTATGGGACCAACCCACATGCCCCTCGCTGGGTGAATGGATTAAAAAATTGTGGAGTACATATACACAATTGTGTTATACTCCAGAGAACAATATCATGCTTTTTGCAGCGAAGTGGATGGAAATGGAGAAAGTTATGCTGAGTGAAATGTCCCCAACTCAGAGATTTAAGGGCCAAAATGTTTTCTTTCATATGTGGAAGCTAATGTAAAACCTGTAACAGGATGATAGTCAGCTGAGTTTGTGTAGTATACTCACCAGAGTTGAAACTCCACATAAGCTGGGAGAACCATACTTATGAAAGTGGGGGGAGAATGGTGGGGAGGGAGGGATAAGGAGGGTTATAAATACAACAGGGAATACTCAGCTCCCATTAGAAGCCTAGCTATACACAGGCAGAGAAACTCAGAATTGTCAACAATTTCTTATACATGTATATGTTCATTTCAAACTATAGTATGGTGGGATTACAGAGATGACATGAGTTTGGGGAATGGATGAAGGGGAGTAGATCCTGGACTAGGATCAGCCTTAACTTACTATATCACTGTGTCAGTATCCATGTATGCATGAACATGTAACAACAATTCCCTCCAATATGTAAGACTATGTTGAACTAATAAAAAAAATGTGTACACTCTCAATAGATTGATAACAGTGTAAAGGTCAATATATTTTCCTCTATGGATAAAAACTAAATATGGAGCTCATCCTTTCTAAATCCTAAGGGGTTTAGTTACTAAAATATCAAGGATCATATTTTAAGACTCACTATAATCCCATTAAGACAAAAGGCTTTTAGTCATGCAATTAAAAATACTTCTAAACATGACACTAAATGCTGGGCACAGTGGCGCACACCTATAATCCCAGTGACTTGGGAGGCTGAGGCAGGAGGATCACAAGTTCAAAGCCAGCTTCAGCAACTTAGCAAGTCAGTAAGCAACTTAGCATGAGCCTGTCTCAAAATAAAAAGGGCTTACAATGTGGCTCAGTGGTTAAGCGCTCCTGGGTTCAATCTCCAGTACTCAAAAAAAAAAAAAAAAACCCAAAAATTGACAAAACATGAAAGCAATGTTTTTCATATCAAGTTGTTTGTATCTAACTAGATATACACTGCCATGAAAGAAAGCTCACCTTTGTTTGATGATGGACAGCCATATGGAGAAGAAACTGAAGATGGAATTATGCATAATAAGGTACCATACATTGCCATAAACTATAAGTTGCTTTGATGTGATTAATTAAATGTGTCGAAGTTAATTTTTCTTTTGTAGACTTGTCTTTTTGCTTCCTTAGAAACTTCTAAAAGGGCTAGAGTGAGTGGTGGTTCAGCAGTTACAGTGCTTGCCTGGCATGGGCAAGGACTCGGGTTCAAACCCCAGCACCATGTATGTAATGAAGTGTCAGAGCAACAAAAAGAGCCACATGAAAACCTCAATAAAAGTGATTCTTTCTCTCTCTTACTATCCCTCTCTCTTTAAAAAAAAAAAATTCTAAAATTGCAAGGTGTAATGGGGCACACCTGTGATCCCAGCAACTTGGGAGACCGGAACAGGAGAATCACAAGTGCAAGATTCTAAGCAACTTAGTGATACCTTTCTCAAAAAATAAAAAGGACTGGAAATTAGCTCAGCACTCATGGATTTAATCTCCAGTACCTAAAAAGACAAAAAACAACAACAAAAAGAAAACCTTCTAAAATTGATGTTCAAAACTATTCCACAGTGGGTCTACCCTTGCATTTGCATTGTAATTTCCTAAGATTATTTAGGCACAGGGGCTGGAACAGTGGCTTGGTGGTTACAGCTCTTGCCTGGCATGCACAAGTAGGTGAGTTCAAACCCCAGCACTATGTACACAACCAAGTTTCCGAGTAACAAAAGCCATGTGAAAAACTCAATAGAAATTGATTCTCTATCTCTATCTCTCTCTCACTGTCCTTCTCTCTTTTAAGGCACAGAATCTCTCTTTAGGCACAGAATCTTGAAAAAGGCAAGGGAATTTCAATTAAACCATAACACATTATATGTTACAGATGTAATATTTCTTTTCCTCCTCTGTCTTATAGAATGTCAACATCAATAGATATCAATAATATGATTTTAATGTATTTGTTAATACAGATCATTACAAATTGAGTCTTTAAATATTGCATGTGATTCTTTATTTTGTTTCAACTTTTTTAGTTTAGGAATATTGTCACAACTCAGTTACCACTTCCAAAAGTGGTCAAGATAAAAGTAATACACAGGTGATCTGAATCACTCTCATTTATTTTATACTTTTTTGGAACCTAACGTTTTATTATTTTTTTATTTTTATTTTAATTTTTAAGAGAGAAGGACAGTGAGAGAGAGAGAGAAAGAATCAATTTTTATTGAGTTTTTCACATGGCTTTCATTGCTCTGACGCTTAGTGGGTGCTGGGGTTTGAACCCACGTACTTGCACATGCTGCTCAACCGTCGTAATCACTGAGCCACTACTCCAGCACCCCTAACATATTAGTTATAGAAATATATATTTCACTGGAACCTAAGCTGTGTGACTAACCCCCCTTTCCTAAAATATGGCAATCTATATATCTAAATGAAGTAAATACCAGTTCCAAGGAATTTTGAGATATGCATTTGTGTTCCCAGCATAAATAAAGGATTAAATAACACACAGGACCCTTGGAAGCAAAACTTCCCTGTGCTCTAGTTTTAACCTTTACTCTTTGGAGCCTTTATCACACAACAAGATTGGAAATAATTTCAGTCTCATCTTTTATTACTGTGCCTAGGAAATAGTTCAGAGATGTATCAACTGATGTGGTATCACTGCCCTTTTTTTTGACCAAAAATAAATATGCCCCTTTACTACTTCAGCAGAGATCCCAGATGGAGCAGCTTCTGGAAAGCCTTTGGTCCTTCCTCACAGATAGTTCTCCCACTTTGCAATATGTGTGCAAGACTACATTTAGTTGTATCTCAGTTTCACCCAAATACAATGACCATATATTAACTATTAAATTTCTTGCCATCTGAGCTGTTATTTCAAATGATAAAATATGGAGAAGTACTTTGGAAACTATAAAGTGCTGTTTTTAATTATAGATAGTTTTCACAGTATTAAATTTCACCAGATTCTAATCCTTAGCTTTGTAGGTTTACAAACTCATTTTTTTTTTTAATCTGTAAAATCAAAATTGACCAAGCTGAGCTGGAGCAGTGGCTCAGTGGTAGTGTACTTGCCTGGCATGTACAAGGACCCAGATACAAACCTTAGCACCATATATGCAATCAAGTGTTGAAAAAAACAAAAAAGATGAAAAATAAATAAAATTGATTCTTTCTCTCACTCTCTTCTCTCTTTAAAGAAAAAAAAAAAAAGATCAGTCTTCAGAAAACTGATTCACTATTACCAAAAATCAAATCACAAATAGAATGAAAATGTATTTTTCTGTCACTGGAACACCTTTCCAATTACAGGAATATTTGTACTGCCTACTTAAGGTACCTCTTTCATATCAACCAATTAATGAGAAGATTGTTTAGTAAGCAAAGAGTTAACACAAAGGGAATTACTTTGTCTTGAGGGATATTTACTTCATCTAGACAATGGAAAATTCTGATAGCCATCCTTGCCTCCAAATAAAAATTCTTATTCTCAAAGACCAAACTACCCATGACTACAAAATACAGTGTTACTTTCTTTTGAATAAATATTAAGAACTCTATATTGTACTGTTTAGATCTCTACTTACGGTGTTATTTTTTAGCCTAAAGTTGCAATGTAATTATAGCTTTTATAAATTACATTTCCAGTTTTCACGATTAGATCCTGTTGGTTTATTGGACTTAAACATAATTCATTTAAATTTTTCATAAGGTACATTATTCCTGACATGATTAAGTTTGTGCATTTTATGTTGAATTGCATTTATTAATAGGTTGCCTTCTTTGAGCGTCCAAAATTCTGTAGATATGAGCCAGGTGCAGTCGTGTGTAATTCCAGCAACTTGGGAAGATGAAGCAGGAGGATATCAAGTTTGAGGAAGAACCTCAGCCACTTAATGAGACCTGTCTCAAAATAAAAAATAAGAAAAGGGCTGGGAATGTGGCTCACTGGTTAAGCAACCCTGGGTTCAATCTCTGGTTTAAAAAAAAAAAAAAAAAACTGAAGATAGAATGTATTTACCATTTTGAAAATATTATCTTGATCCAAATTTAAGTGTTATTTTCATCTTCCCTGTTCACATTTAGAAGTAGCATACTGAGTAAGAAAGAATATATAGCATCAGCATAATAATCACACAGGTTTCTTTTATTCATAAGAATTTATATAACTAATTAGTATTTCTGACTTTTTTTGGTTCAAAATAAATTTCCATTTAGAACAGTAAAACTAACAGAATCATGACTTTATTTTTAAAATTTGTTTAACCCAATCAGTTGTTTTTGGACTACACCATAAAATGCTATGAGAGTTTCATGACTGGTGCTGACAGCTTTGAAGAGATGAATGCAGAATTGCAGACAAAGCTGAGTAAGTAGGGGCTGGGAACATACCTCAATGATAGAGTACTTGCCTAGCATATAAACCATTGTTTAAAATAGAAAAAAAAAGAACGCTGAGTAGGTTTTCTCATTTGCAGAGTGCTTGCCATTGTAGTCATTTACCTCTGTTCTTGGTATGGTAGCTTATTTTGCCACATCTAATATTCATGCAAGCTACCATGATATGCAGATACCTGCAGATTTTTGTGTTTGTGGTTTCTTTGATGGAAAAAAGTAGTAGTGGAACACAGAGAATACTGGTGTTGGAGTCAGTCCTGAGGCGAAACACCTTAGTGACTGTGCAAATGCAACAACACACTTCATCACTCTGAGGAAGCTTCACACATTAGATGGCAGCATAAGAAAATGCCAAACATGCTACCAGAAGCACAGACGGTAATTGACAAATATTATATCTCTAAGGGAGTAATCTCCCTCTTATGTCCTTGCTTTACTATTTGGAAAATTAAAGCACCAATTACTCAAAAGACTTTTTAAATTTGCAGAAAGATAACAGACTATTATATCTCCAAATAAAGAAATTATTTTTTTACTCCAGTATAATCTAGTGATACTCAGTATCTACTGGCTAACTCTAAAGTGACCTGGGGATATTATTTTTATATTGTTCTTGTGTTAGAATTGCTTTGTATATAAAATGTCAGAGAGGTAGGTAAAATAGATTAATCTAACATATATGAAGCGATTTTTCCAAACACAATTGAGTCAACCAAACCAGGAAAATATCATCTTGCCACTCATGGCATGAAATATAAAAAAGAATTTCCTTGTGTTCCCCTGGGAATTGTACCTAGCTGAAGAGTAACCAGTTCAATTTCAACTTTTCCACATGGGAAAGGAAGCATGATAAATAATGCTTTTTTTTTTTTTTTTTAAGAGAAGAAAGTTCCTTGTGATTTAATATAGCAAGCATCTAGTGAATTACTTTGTATTTCTGTGTGTAATTAAGCATGTAAGTTAATTCATTCATGCAATCCTGTTTTTATTATATATCTGCTATGTGTCAGGCATCGCTTAAGCAGTGGGGATACAGTAACGAATAAGAGATAACAAAGAAAATCCTTGCCCCTGTGAGCTTACATTCTAATGAATAGAAAGAGACAATAAAATGAACAACTATAAGTCAAGTGGTGATAAGTGCTATGAAGAAAAATCAAGCAGGGTAAGGGGAAAAGAAAGTTCAGTGGAGCTGAACAAAAGCAAAAGGACTGCAAGATCAAGGCCAGCCTGGGCAACTTAGTGTTTTGAGCAGAAAAGCAAGAAGGAAATAAGGGATGGGTAGTGGTATAAAACTGACACCCAAAAAAAAAAAAAAAAAGTGGGCTAATTCTTAAGAAGTTTTTGGGTTTTTTTCTCCAGAGGATTTATATAATGTAGATGCTTCCAAGCTGGAATCATTAGCAGCAAAAAACAAAGCATTGAATGAACAAATTGCAAGATTGGAACAAGAGAGAGAAAAAGAACCGGTTAGTAAATATGTTTGTATGCTTATTTAACAGCTCTTGTAGACTGTTGGTCTCTTAGAGAATATTAGCTATTTTTATTAAAAAATTTTTTGAATGGGCTAACAAATTAAGCTTCTTAAAATTTAAAATTTTTTTATGTAGGTAGAACTCCCAATGAAAACATGTTTGGTATCTATGGAGCTTTGTTTTCCCATGTGATCTATCAGTCTGACTAATAGTATTCGGAATATGATGAAAGAGCCCTACCTTATTACATAAGACCAAAAGTAGCTTTTGAACAAGGTCCCCATGGTATATACCTCCAGAGAGCACTGTTACCAAGAAGCCCTGAGTTTTGTAGTTAGTGAAAAAGTAATGGTGATAAATGGACTTACATATGATAACCTAAGTGTTTTCTAAAGCCTAAATTAAGATATCTTTAATTTTATTTTGTATATTATTAGTGAAACACCATTGGAGTTCTATAAAATGTCTAATTTTAAATGATTGTATTTTTTACTTTAGCCCTATTTTTTTTTCTATTCCAAACTGAATTCTTCAAAAGTCCTCTCTTTAAGGAAGTATTAATAATATAGTCCTGTTTTCATTTGATTCCTTCTAAAATGAAAGGGAAATGCTAATAATCTTTCTCTAGGATAAATTTAATAATATTGCTTTCTTTTACAATAAATTATGAAATAGGGGCTGGAGCAGTAGCTTGGCGGTTACAGCACTTGCCCGGCTTGCGCAAGAACACAAGTTCAAACCCCAGCACCCATATACACAACTAAGAGTCAGAGCAACAAAAGCCATGTGAAAAACTCAATAAAAATTGATTCTGTCTGTCTCTCTCTCGCTCACTGTCCTTCTGTCTTTAAAATAAATAAATAAATTATGGAATGATTATTGATGATAATTACTAATTTAATATTTTTTCTCTTAAAGAACCGTCTGGAGTCATTAAGGAAGTTGAAAACTTCCTTACAAGCAGATGTTCAAAAATATCAGGCATACATGAGCAATTTGGAGTCTCATTCAGCCATTCTTGATCAGAAATTAAATGGTCTTGATGAAGAAATTGCTAGAGTAGGTAAGGACAGCTAATGCTGAAAGAGATCATTAAGACAGACATGTGGACCTCTGGATTTTTCCCATTTACAAATAGCTTTGTTATCTATATTGTTTTTCTTTCTATGCTAAATTTCTACAACAGGTTTTCAATTCCTTCTGTTGGTTTCCTGAAGCTGCTGTAACAAATTATTACAAACTTAATAGTTTAAAATAACAAAAATTTTTATTCTCTCACAGTTAATAGATGTTGTACATCCAAAAACCAGCAGGACCACCCTCCCTCCAAGGAGTTAGGAAGAATTTATTCTTTTGCCACTGGCTAACAGTGTTCCTGAGCTTGTAACCACATCACTACATTCTCTGATTCTCTGTCTTCATCTTTGCATTGCATTCTCTGTGTATCTGTATTTGTTTTTTTTTTTTGAAGATGACGAGATGAGGGTCTCACCATGTTGCCCAGGCTGGCCTTCAACTTGCTGTCCTCCTGCCTCAAACTTCCACAGGGCTGATTATAGGCGTGTACCACTATGCTCAATTCTCTTCATTCTATCCATGTGAATTCTCCCTCTGCTTCTATCTTATAAGAATACTTATGACATTTAGGGCCTACCTGGATAATCTAAGTCTGTCTGCTTGTGTCTCAGTGTTCTTAATCACATCTGCAGGAAAAAAAACCCTTTTTCCAAATAAGGTAATATGTATAAGTTCCAGAGATTAGAACTTCATTTATTTGTATTGTCATCATTCAACCTCCCCTACCTTCTAACAGTTCTTTAAAGCACAGGCTCTTTAAAGCCTACAGGGACCTACCCTAAGAATACATGCTGCCTGAATAGGAGTGTAAGAAGGATGTGTGTGTGTGTGTGTGTGTGTGTGTGTGTGTGTGTGTGTATACATACGCGCACACGCTTGCGCGCACAATTCTATACATAATTCTTTTCTGCTTTGTAACTAATAAACCACATTCTTGAGCTCTGCCTGCCTCAGTCTGCTCTGTCTTATTCTCCATAACTATGACATCAGTAGTCCAGCAGCTAAATCTGAAAATAAGATGAAAAACTACAAGTACTATAATTCTTGGGAAGCAAAAGCACAACTAAAGAAAGCTTGTTTATGTCTTCCTAACCTCATTTTCATAAACACATTTCCATCTTAAATGTAAAACTCTGGCAAATACTGTGGCACACAATTGTTTGGCAGGGTCTAGTAATGAGAACAAAGGAAGATATCTATAATCACAGCTCCATTGGGTTGCAGTTCAAAAATAAATGTATAGACAAATATACTATTTATTTTCTCAGGTATTGACCTGCTTAAAATCACGTCCATCCCATGATGGAGTTGTATAGATGATCTTCAGGACATTTGATTTAATTCAGTCTGTGGAGTTCTGATCATCTGTCAAATCAGGGCTTGTTAATTTTCCTGGAGTATTTGCTAAATCAGCTTGTTTGTTTTTGGTTTTTTCCCAAATGGCTATGATTCTGTATGTTGAATTTGCTCTAAACAAATCCTAAGTACTTCATACTTGGCCCCTGGTCTATGATCCTTTGTTTTTTCTACATCATGACAAGGAACCATAGACTAATTCCTTATTCTACCAATGTTTGTAATGTAGTTAAATCAATACTTTTCTAATATTAATACCTTATCTCCCTTATTAGCATTTAATCAAGAGAATTCTTATGCTTCCTATTTATGAGAATTTTTCCCATTAGTTGTAAACTGAGTAAATGAGAGTTATATTTCAGCTATCATTTGTCATTTCAGAGTGGTTTAGTTTGAGAGATTAATTTTATAACTGTTAATGTGAGGTGTCTTCATTCTTACAAGTATTTTAATTTTCTTCACTATTTAAAGCCATTTAGTTCCAAGACTATAGAAGATATATTTAAACTCTAAAGACATTTTTGTGCAGATATTTGTAATAAATGCATAAAATTTTACCTAAACCAATATTAATTTATTTTAAACTCAGATGAGAAGCTTCCCAAATATTGGGCTACAGATAAGATAACAAAGTTGACCTATTTGAGCCTCTCAGCACTCAGGATGATTTTCTTTGCCCAGATGGTCATCTTCTTCCATTTATCCCACTCTGTTCTAAAAATATTACCATATTCTATATAAAGCATCAGTCACAGAATTCTGGAAAGCACTGATTTATTTAAATAAAAACTCTAATGCAAGTGTTTTTATGTTTGTGAATGTGGTTTTTCTGACTATTCAGAAAATCATTCAGGAATATTAAAAGCACTTGAATAGTAAAAGGGACAGAGAGTATCCCCCTTAGGTGTAAGGATTCTTAATTGTAATTACTATGTACAGGTCACATTTTTTTTCATATGCTGCTTGCTGAAAACCACAGTAAGCCAATAGGAAAAGAAGATGCTAATACAGAACTTAAATTGTATTATCTCTAAGAATGTTATTAACAAAGTGAGGTCAAATCAGCCAAAAGAAGAGGAAATATGTATGTGTGTAATTGGGATAGTTAGACATCAGTGCTATTAAATAATGGCATCCATTTTTTCTGTAGAAATTGAAGAAACTAAAAGTTTGTTTTTTTCCAATCCAGAACTAGAATGTGAAACAATGAAACAGGAGAATGCTCGACTACTAAATATTGTTGATAACCAGAAGTATTCAGTTGCAGACATAGAGAGAATAAATCATGAAAAAAATGAATTGCAACAAACCATTAATAAATTAACCAAGGAACTGGAGGCTGAACAACAGCAGTTGTGGAATGAAGAGTTAAAATATGCCAGAGGCAAAGAGGCGGTAAGTTGTTGATAAAGCAGGCTTCCTGACCATATGAGAGAAGTTTATTTTTATAGGTAATCTTCTACCATATTTAATTTCCATGCACTCCTTACTCTTACTTTTAAATGTAGCCTATCAGTTCCACAATTATCCTTTTTTTAAGAAAAAGAACACATGAGTTTAAAGGACTTTTTTTTAATGGAGAAAAATAAAAATTAAAGAGTTTCAGACTTAAGTCTTGGTTTGGTTTTCCATCCTTGTATTTTTATTTTCATTTATAATGTTTATTGGTGGATGCAATTTGAAACTCTAAACCTCACTGAGAAAAATGTAGTATCTTATTTTTGTTCCAAAAATCATGATTTTTTTATCCTATTACCTCCAGCATTTTCCTTAGCACAGTATTTATTACATATATTTATCACCATGGTTAAAATGAAAAAAATTGTCCAAACAGAGCAGATCTGTTTGCCTATGGGTGCAATATTAGTTTCCTTTTCTGGTCACATTTATAAACTTACATTATATGCATAATACAGATAGATTTGGGTTTTGTTGTTGTTGTTTTTATTTGTTTTGCTTTTTTTTTGTTTGCAGTGCTGGGGGTCAAACCCAGGGCCTTTCAAGTACTCTACCACTGAGCTACATTTCCAGCCTGAAAATAATTTCTTGATATTCAGATTTTAACTGATTGATATTAAAAGTCTATATTTTACACACCTACATATGTAATTCCTAAAATGGAATGGGCAGTTCAGTGTTGACAGAGAGCATTACCTCCTTTCTTGGCCCTATTTTACATAATTCTGCTCTTGCCTTAGCCACCTATATTCCCTCATCTTTCTGACCCTGCTAGGCAAACTGCCCATGTGTCTCAAGGAGAAAAAGTATACATTTATAAGAAATAGGGGTTGGAGTTGTAGCTTAGTGGTAGGATGCTTAGCATTCGTGGGTCCCTGGATTCAATCCCAAGCAAAGGAAGGAGAGAGGGCCTTTGGTGCTGAGCCAAAGTCTTAGCCTAGAATTTCATAAACCTGAGGTGTAG